>VYZR01091509.1:8275-23074 GCA_013400675.1 Oxylabes madagascariensis
ACAAAAAAAAAAAAAAAAAAAAAAAAAAAAAAAAAAAAAAAAAAAAAAGGCAAGACTGTTTGGGAAAAGTTCACAGAAAATCCCGTCCTTTCAGCACATTCGAACTGCTGGGGAAAATGCTGCTTTGGGGAGGCCAGCAGTTTTCCAATTGTTTTTTTTCTCAAAAAGGCTCAAGGTCTGCTTTGCAATAAGTGTGAAGCAACCAAAGGATTTACACCAGGAACCGACCTGACCCCAAACCTTCCCCATTTTCCTGATAACTGATCCAGAGGTAATTGCAGCCCCTTGGGTGCAGCCCGGACAAGAGGGCTGCTGAAAAAGTGGAAAGGGCTTTTTGCAGGCAACACAGATATCTTTGGGCCTTGGATTTTATCCTGGCATCCCAGCACCAGCCTGTGGAATAAATGTCACCAAGAGATGCCTGAAGACTTTAATTTTTTTTAAATAACCTGCCCTCACAGCTGGTTGTTTTAAATTCGTGGTTCACTGCATGCTCTGAATTGGTTGCATGGAGACCAGCTCAGCTTCTGTCCCGGTCACCTGAGAGGTGAGAGGATCCCAGAGAGCTGGGAGAGGTTTTTAACGGGTCACAGTGACCACAAAAACGAGGTCAGTGTAAAGAGCTTCCCCTTCCACAGGCCTCGCCAGCTGTTCTGGCTCAGGGGGACAAAACTCATCCCTGGGAATGCTCTGCTACAACCTAGAATTGAGATGCTGATTTTACCCCGGGTTTATCATTAAATTCTTAATTAGGGCTGTGTCGAACGAATTCAGTGCTGCTGGTGCCTGGAACTTTGCTCCTGACAGTTCATGGCATGAGGATCTGCTAAAAAACGCCAGGAAAGAGCAGCCAAGAGGTTGGTGGCCGGTGATGAAACAGCTTCCACCCTCCCACTCCCCTGCCATCTCCAAAAGAACTGACAGTCATCTCTTCCAGTCTCTAAAGCTTTTTAAGGTTGGCGGTTTGGGCACAAATCTGCAATTTCCAGGCCTGTTCTCTGCAGTAATCTGTAATCTGCAATTTCTGCTGCCTGTTCCTTACCCAGCAAGCAGAAAAACAAACATGCAGTTGGCTAATGACTCTCATCTGCATAAATTTGCATGGCAGGCTCCTTGAACAGAGCCCCGTCTCCTCTGGCTCGGATTTGCCCCTGGGTTGGAACAATGAGGGTCCAGGGGCTTCCTTTACCTGCCCTGCTGGTGCTGGTGTCGCTCCGTGCTCAGCTCCAGCAGCTCTGCAAAGCCAAAAGGGTTCTGTAGCCCTGGTTCAATGTTTTTGGTTTTTGGGAAATTCCTTTCCCAGGAAACTTTCTGTAAACAGGAGAAATGTTTTTGTAACTGTACCTGTGTTTATCCATTCTTTCTCACAGGAGAGGTTTCTTGACGAACATCTGTTTTAACCAATGTGATTGAAGAGGTTTGCCTTTGTTTCACCAACCAAATTGGTCTGTGTAAAATAGTATATAAGAGAGTCACATCTCAAAAATAAAGGTTCATTTTTGTAGCCTTCTGTTCAAGAGTCTGTGCCGTTGTTTGATGCTCAACAATGACACGGTTCCAAAACTTAAAAAAAAAAACAAAAACCCCAGCCAGTTTAATTTAACATTACAGCGAGTTAGATTAGAGGTGAAACCAGTGATCTCACACGGTGACATCATACCCCAAAAACGTCTCTCTGCACTTCTTGCCAGCTCAGCTTTACCTCCTGCACCAGGGGAGGGCCACATCCCTCCACTCCATCTATTCCACCTATTCCAGGACTGATTTCCACCCCTCCTGCCTCCTGCCCCTCTCACCGGGCAGCTGCTCTCAGCTGGGCTCAGCTCCCCGCTCCAGATCAGAGAGATAACGCAAAAGGCTCAGAAATCCTTCCTGAAGGTGCAACAAGTTCCCCGAATCCAGACACAACCGGGCAAAGTTCAGCGCTGATGGATCATGGCTGGAGGCACCTCTGCCTGCTGAGGAAAGCAGGAACTGCTCTTTGGGTTGCAGCACGGTCACAGGCTGCAGCTTTCTGCCTGCATTTCCAGTGCAAGTGCATGGAGAATGAGAATTCAGCAGCTTTCTGCCTGCATTTCCAGTGCAGGTGCATGGGAAATAAGAAATTAGCAGCTTTCTGCCTGCATTTCCAGTTCAGATGCATGGGAATAAGAATTCAGCAGCTTTCTGCCTGCATTTCCAGTGTAGATGCGTGGGAATAAGAATTTAGCAGTTTTCTGCCTGAATTTCCAGTGCAGATGAATTGGAATAAGAATTTAGCAGCTTTCTGCCTGAATTTTCAGTGCAGATGCATGGGGATGAAAATTCAGCAGCATTAAGCACACGCCAGGGCCAGCACTGCTGTACTAAAGGTGGATTTCCCAGCAGAGATCCAACTGCAGCTCCCTTTGGCACTGATTTCCATTTCTCTCAGTCCTCCCTCCTCAGCGTGATGAGGTTGGAGGTCCAGACTCCTCGCAAGATTTGCAGCTTGAAGAATCTTTAAGAACTTTTAGCAAAGGGGCTTATTCTCTTTATTGAGTCAGATTACTTGCCCTGGCACCAAGGAATCACCAAAAACGCTCCCAGCATGATGCTCTTGCTTTGCCTCTGGCATTTTCGTCCCACATGGGAGTCCTGGAGAGGGAGAGGAGCTGAACAGCATCGCAAGGAGAGGGAAATCTCCAGTCTCCAGCTGCAGCTTCCAGCCCAACCCCAGTCCAACCCTGGAGTGTGACAGGTTTTTGTCAAGGCTCTGTCTGCTAAGGGTGAATTCAAGCCAAGAGCCCTCAGTTCTCAGCAAACACAGTTGCTATAAGAACTTAAAAACAGTCAATAAATGCACTTCAATTAAGCACTGCAGTGAGGTCGGATTTCTTGTTTTTCCTGTTTCACCAGCAAGTTCCAAGACAGCCTCATAATGAACCCTGGGAGCACAGCTCCTTACAGCAGCAGAAAAGTTGCAAAATTGCACCCAACTTTGGGTTGTTAGGTTACACTCCCTAAAGGAAAAAAAAAAAAANAAAATCACCTGGGAAAAGAATTCCCAGAAACCAAAACATCTCAGGCATGAAATCAAGGCTACAGCTCGTGTACTGGTCCAAATGTGGAAAAGATGAGAATGTGACATGTTTTGGTGGTTACCTGGTGGATTATGGGTTAAACAAATACTTTTTTTCCTGCTATGTACCGTAGCAACTCTCATCTTTTCACCATGCGTGATCCCTCGCTTAGTGCAACTTGCTCAACCTGTGATCGAGGGGCAAAGAGATGTTTGCAAATAGATGACACTGGAAAAATAACAAAGGGAATAAAAACCCCTCCCTCAATGCCTGCAGACTTCCCTTGTCCCCACAGGTTCCTTGGGCTGCTCCAGCTGAGCAGACGCTGGAGCCATCCGTGTATTGCAAAGGGAGGAAGGGGGAAAACCGCATTTCAATCCCCAGCTTTCATCCTTGGAGAGTGTGGATCCCTCCAACACCCTGCAGTGGCCACTGATCCCAACCCATCCCCTCAAACCCCAGCCAACACATCCAGAACCCTTCCTGCAACCCGGCTGATGCTGTTGCTCTAAATTTCCCCCCACTCCAAGCTCAAACTCTCTTTTAATTCCATAAAAGCTGCAGGTGCTGAGTGTTTGATGGGGCAGGGAGGAGGTCCCTGCAGAGAGGAGCAGCTCCTGGGACCTTCAGTGCTTACAGAGTGGTGTTCCCACAGAAATCTGCACAAAATTCCCTTCCTGGGGGCACAGAAAAGCCCTGGGGGTGCCCCAGAGCCTCTGGCACGTCTGAGAGGTTGTTCAGGGTGTTGGGAACGGCAGGAGGGCTCCAGTCCCGTTCCATGTGCACAGGGACTGAATAATTCACCAAGAAATCAGCTGGCCAGCGTGGAAATAATTTGAAATTAACTGAGCCCTTAGGTATTACATTAACTGGATCTCCAGGGGAGGATGTGGATTAGTGCAGCTGAACAGAGCCCTTATTTATCAGATGGAAAAGGTTAATGTCATTTCCTTTCCTTTCCTCCATGCTTTTCCTCACCACATCCCCGTTTCTGGCGAGCAGGAGGTGCAGACAGTGTAGGAACATGTGCTCGGCTGTTTAAATCACCAGAGCTGTGACTCGGGGCAGGGAGGGGGGTAAGAAATTAAGATTTCTGCTGGTTTCCTGGGGAGAATTACAGCTCTAGGAAACATAAAACACCGAGGAAAGGAAATGGGTTGTGGAGCACCTGGGCTTTGATTTGAGTCCTGACTCAAGGAGGGAATTTGTGCATTCTCATCTACTGTGGTGCCTAATAGGAATCAGGATCAAACTAATCTAATATTCTTATCCCATACTTTATAAAGCAAGAGTGCATTGTGAAAGGTCATTTTTTTTCACTCCTTAATGAAGTTTGAATACAGTTAAATTAAGTTCTACTAACAAAGAGTCAATTTTTTTTTTTTCTAATTTGCTTCTGGAGTCTCAAAAGCTGTTGACCTAAAGATAAATATCAGAGCAGTTCAGCTATCTATTATGTGCTCTGCTAATGATGTCAACACGTTAATTCTAATGTCAACTGAGGAGAAAATTTCCATGTCAGGACTGAGCTTGGGCTGAGAGGAAACAAAAAGTTCTTTTTGTGGTAAAAAGCTCAAGACACCCAGGTTGGTTTCCCTGTCTCTGGCACAGGAGATCCTTGGAAAAGCCATGTAGGGATATTCCCCTTCTGCAGTGACTGAGATGGACCTAAACCCCGCTGAATTCAGACTTCAAGAGGAGGATAAATATTTGGGAATGTCAGGACTGCAGGTGCTGTCTGTCCATGAAGGAGGATGAGTTTGGCACTGGGGTTTGGTGCTGACCACGGCTCTTCCTCCCCCCAAGGTCTGCAGGTGCTCCCTGGGCACCTCCTGCTCCTTTCTCCTTGCCTTGCCAGAGGTCAGGGATGCTTTGGGCTCCTCACCCCCCTCTTATTTCCAAAGCCATCAGCTTTGAATTCCACTCTTTAATTCCAGGTAGATCCCATAAAAAGGCACCTGAATGCAGCTGCTGGTCTCTCTGACTGCACAAGATGTGAAATTACCTCCCAATTTCCAGCTCCAAGCTGGACAAACCTCAGGCTCCTTTTCTCTCTCCCTGCCCACAGAAAGAAATCCAGACTGAAGGGACAGCGAGGGCCAGGAGCTCTGGGTGATTCTGGGGTCACTTTTCCAGCCCCAGCTTTCCATCCCTGACCCGAGTCCCTGCCTTTACCTTACCCTGCAGAGGTGCCTTGAGGACAAAATATCCATATTTCAGGGCGCTGCAGCAAGGCTGGCTAATTCCAGCTCCGAAGGGAACGGGGACAGAGATGCCCATTGACTCATGTGGGATTTGCAATGAGCCCTTATCCATTTTACATTGGCCCCGAGCAGCCATCTGAGGATAGCAGGGACTGACTATTAATTCCTCAGCGGGTAAACAATCAGCATCCCAGTCAGAATGGAGTAAATTAATGGAGGTAGCCAAGGCAACCCCAGCGTGGCTCCTGAGTTGGCTTCATGGGCTATTTGCAGGCTATGGAAAGAGCTGAATGCATCTGCTCCCAATTTTCTNTCGGATTTCTTGTTTTTCCTGTTTCACCAGCAAGTTCCAAGACAGCCTCATAATGAACCCTGGGAGCACAGCTCCTTACAGCAGCAGAAAAGTTGCAAAATTGCACCCAACTTTGGGTTGTTAGGTTACACTCCCTAAAGGAAAAAAAAAAAAAATCAAAGAGGAAGGAACATGTCTCAAAATGCAGGAACTTAATCCCAAGTGCCTTGATGCCAGTGACAAGATTCCCGTGGTTTTGGTGGGTTGTGGATCAATATTAATGTGTGGGGAAATGAAATTACTCAAACTGCTGTTCGCAAATAGATGACAGTGGAAAAATAGTGGAACAAATAACAAAAGGAATAAAAAAAGTTAGCTCGTGTATCATTGTTGTACACCAAAAGTGACACAGACTCTTGAGATCAGAAGGTTATAAAAATGACTCCTTTATTTTTGGGATGTGTCTCCCTTTTATACCATTTTACACAGACCAATNCAACACCCTGCAGTGGCCACTGATCCCAACCCATCCCCTCAAACCCCAGCCAACACATCCAGAACCCTTCCTGCAACCCGGCTGATGCTGTTGCTCTAAATTTCCCCCCACTCCAAGCTCAAACTCTCTTTTAATTCCATAAAAGCTGCAGGTGCTGAGTGTTTGATGGGGCAGGGAGGAGGTCCCTGCAGAGAGGAGCAGCTCCTGGGACCTTCAGTGCTTACAGAGTGGTGTTCCCACAGAAATCTGCACAAAATTCCCTTCCTGGGGGCACAGAAAAGCCCTGGGGGTGCCCCAGAGCCTCTGGCACGTCTGAGAGGTTGTTCAGGGTGTTGGGAACGGCAGGAGGGCTCCAGTCCCGTTCCATGTGCACAGGGACTGAATAATTCACCAAGAAATCAGCTGGCCAGCGTGGAAATAATTTGAAATTAACTGAGCCCTTAGGTATTACATTAACTGGATCTCCAGGGGAGGATGTGGATTAGTGCAGCTGAACAGAGCCCTTATTTATCAGATGGAAAAGGTTAATGTCATTTCCTTTCCTTTCCTCCATGCTTTTCCTCACCACATCCCCGTTTCTGGCGAGCAGGAGGTGCAGACAGTGTAGGAACATGTGCTCGGCTGTTTAAATCACCAGAGCTGTGACTCGGGGCAGGGAGGGGGGTAAGAAATTAAGATTTCTGCTGGTTTCCTGGGGAGAATTACAGCTCTAGGAAACATAAAACACCGAGGAAAGGAAATGGGATGTGGAGCACCTGGGCTTTGATTTGAGTCCTGACTCAAGGAGGGAATTTGTGCATTCTCATCTACTGTGGTGCCTAATAGGAATCAGGATCAAACTAATCTAATATTCTTATCCCATACTTTATAAAGCAAGAGTGCATTGTGAAAGGTCATTTTTTTTCACTCCTTAATGAAGTTTGAATACAGTTAAATTAAGTTCTACTAACAAAGAGTCAATTTTTTTTTTTTCTAATTTGCTTCTGGAGTCTCAAAAGCTGTTGACCTAAAGATAAATATCAGAGCAGTTCAGCTATCTATTATGTGCTCTGCTAATGATGTCAACACGTTAATTCTAATGTCAACTGAGGAGAAAATTTCCATGTCAGGACTGAGCTTGGGCTGAGAGGAAACAAAAAGTTCTTTTTGTGGTAAAAAGCTCAAGACACCCAGGTTGGTTTCCCTGTCTCTGGCACAGGAGATCCTTGGAAAAGCCATGTAGGGATATTCCCCTTCTGCAGTGACTGAGATGGACCTAAACCCCGCTGAATTCAGACTTCAAGAGGAGGATAAATATTTGGGAATGTCAGGACTGCAGGTGCTGTCTGTCCATGAAGGAGGATGAGTTTGGCACTGGGGTTTGGTGCTGACCACGGCTCTTCCTCCCCCCAAGGTCTGCAGGTGCTCCCTGGGCACCTCCTGCTCCTTTCTCCTTGCCTTGCCAGAGGTCAGGGATGCTTTGGGCTCCTCACCCCCCTCTTATTTCCAAAGCCATCAGCTTTTAAATCCACTCTTTAATTCCAGGTAGATCCCATAAAAAGGCACCTGAATGCAGCTGCTGGTCTCTCTGACTGCACAAGATGTGAAATTACCTCCCAATTTCCAGCTCCAAGCTGGACAAACCTCAGGCTCCTTTTCTCTCTCCCTGCCCACAGAAAGAAATCCAGACTGAAGGGACAGCGAGGGCCAGGAGCTCTGGGTGATTCTGGGGTCACTTTTCCACCCCCAGCTTTCCATCCCTGACCTGAGTCCCTGGCTTTACCTTACCCTGCAGAGGTGCCTTGAGGACAAAATATCCATATTTCAGGGCGCTGCAGCAAGGCTGGCTAATTCCAGCTCCGAAGGGAACGGGGACAGAGATGCCCATTGACTCATGTGGGATTTGCAATGAGCCCTTATCCATTTTACATTGGCCCCGAGCAGCCATCTGAGGATAGCAGGGACTGACTATTAATTCCTCAGCGGGTAAACAATCAGCATCCCAGTCAGAATGGAGTAAATTAATGGAGGTAGCCAAGGCAACCCCAGCGTGGCTCCTGAGTTGGCTTCATGGGCTATTTGCAGGCTATGGAAAGAGCTGAATGCATCTGCTCCCAATTTTCTATTTTTTTTTTTTTTTTTTTGCTGGTCCATAAGGGAAAGGCTTTCCTGGACAACCAGGCAGCGAGGACAAAGCAAATTGCCTTTCCCAGAAAGCCAACCTTGGCTTTGTTGTAATTGCTGTGTAAATATAATCCCACTCATCAATTAAATGCTGCTCTCCAGGGCTGGAACATTATCCATGTTCATGGGGATGGAATCCCTGTCAGTCCGCTCTGCTAGCTCCGTATTCATGGGCATTAGCCTTGGGAAGGAGAATGTGATTGCTTGAATAAATTCAGCCGCCTCCTCCAGCACCCCTGGATCTGCTGGCAAGGGTCAGGCTGGCTGGAAGAGGGGCTCCGAAAGAGGTTTCCATGGAAATCCTAAATATTCAGCCCTCAGCGGGGGGATTCAGGTGGGATATTTGGTAATAAATAACCCAACCCTTGCCAGCCTCAGAGCTGACCCCTTGGTCCTGCAGGTGTTACTGAGAAGCAGAAAGTTGGGTTTTTATCAAAAATGTGTAAGAAAAATTCTGAATTTTCACCAACAAATATGCTGCCACGGAAATCCTAAATATTCAGCTCTCAGCAGGGGAATTCAGGTGGGATATTTGATAAATAGAAATAGCCCAGCCCTTGCCAACCTCAGAGCTGACCCCTTGTCCTACAGGTGTTACTGAGGAACAGAAAGTTGGGGTTTTTTCAAAAGTATCTAAGAAAAAATCTGAATTTTCACCAACCAAAATGTTTCCATGGAAACCCTTAATATCCAGGGGGATTGAGGTGGGATGTTTGATAAACAGAAATAGGGGATTCAGGTGGGATATTTGATAAATAGAAATAGCCCAGCCCTTGCCAGCCTCAGAGCTGACCCCTTGTCCTACAGGTGTTACTGAGGAGCAGAAAGTTGGGGTTTCTTTCAAAAGTGTTTGAGTAAGAAAAAATTCTGAATTTTCACCAACAAATATACTGCCAAGGAAATCCTAAATATTCAGCCCTCAGCAGGGGGGTTCAGGTGGGATATTTGATAAACAGAAGTAGGGGATTCAGATGGGATATTTCTATTTATCAAATANCTGGAGAGCCTGGAGTGGCTGAGGGGGCTCAGCCTGGAGAAAAGGAGGCTCCAAGGGGAGCTCCTCGCTCTCCACAGCTCCCTGACAGGAGCGTGCAGAGAGCTGGGGTCTGTCTCTCCTCCCAAGTAACAAGTGGTAGGACAAGAGGACACGGCCTCAAGTTGTACCAGCGGAGGTTCAGGTTGGACATCAGGAAGAATTCCTTCCCAGAAAAGGCTGCCCAGCCCTGGCACAGCTGCCCGGGGCAGTGGTGGAGCCCCCATCCCTGGAGGGATTTAAAAGTGATGTAGATGTGGCACCTGGGGACATGGGGCAGTGGATTTGGCCACGTTGGGTTAATGGTTGGACTCAGCGAGTTCAGAGGTCTTTTCCAACGCTTCCATAACTCTATCCTAAACCCAGCTTTGGGGCAGGAATGTTTTGGACAACTTTTCTTCCAGAAAACCCTGTTGGAGCACTTGGACATTGCTTCCCTTTGTCGAAAATGATTGGAAAATAGGGGGCAGGAGGTGGGGGTGGGGGTCAGGTGTGGGTCAGGTGGGGGTCAGGTGTGGATTGGATACGTTGCGTTGGGCTCAGGTCTGATGGGGTTGGGTGAGATGTGAGCACGGGTCAGGCACAGGTTGGGAGTAGGTCAGACACAGGGTGGACACGGGATGGACACGGGACGGACCCAGAATGGACATGGGATGGACACAGGATGGACCCAGGATGGACACGGGATGGACACGGGATGGACCCAGAATGGATATGGGATGGACACAAGATGGACCCAGGATGGACACGGGATGGACACGGGATGGACCCAGAATGGATATGGGATGGACACAGGATGGACCCAGGATAGACACGGGATGGATACGGGATGGATACAGGATGGCCACAGGATGGATGTGAGATGGACAGGGGATGGACGTGGGATGGACATGGGATGGACAGGGGATGGATACAGGATGGATGTGAGATGGACAGGGGATGGACGTGGGATGGACATGGGATCGACACGGGATGGACATGGGATGGACACAGGATGGATGTGGGATGGATACAAGATGGACACAGGATGGATATGGGATGGATACAGGATGGATGTGGGATGGATATGGAATGGACACAGGATGGACACAGGATGGATACAGGATGGATACGGGATGGACATGGGATGGACACGGGATGGATATGGGATGGACACAGGATGGACACAGGATGGATGTGAGATGGATATGGAATGGATACAGGATGGACACAGGATGGATACAGGATGGATACGGGATGGACACGGGATGGACACGGGGTGGATATGGGATGGACACGGGATGGACACGGGATGGATACAGGATGGACACGGGATGGACACGGAATGGGACACGAGTGGGACACAGACGGGACACGGGTGGGACACGGGATGGGACAAGGCTGGGACACAGATGGGACACGGGTGGGACATGGATGGGACAAGGCTGGGACACAGATGGGACACGGGTGGGACAGGGATGGAGCACGGACGGGACACTGGTGGGACCCGGACGGGACCCGGGGCGGGCGGGCGCGGTCCGGCGCTATCCCTTCAGCACCACGGCGGCTCCGCAGCCCCGAGCGGGAGCGGCTCCGGCGGCGCTGGAAGGGAAACCCCCGACATCCCCCGGCCCGGCGGGATGAGCCCAATCCTCCGCCGTGCACAGCGGAATAACAAAAACAATAATAATAAAAAAAGAAAATACCCTTCTGGCGGTTTAGGTTTCACATGGGTTTGTGCTGGAAAACAAATTAACCTAAGAGGATTTGGGGAAATCGAGCCGAGAACAAAAGGCAAAGTGGAAGTGTCTGAGTTTTGAAAATGTGCCCAAGGCCCCGACTGGCAAATCCTTTCTCTGAATGCTCTTGCTAAGCCCTTTCATCAGCACTGAAAGAATACCGAGAAAAGGTGCTTTTTTTTTGCTGCAGAAAAGATTACCTGGAAATTATTTTCAGTAAAATATTTGTTGTGCTTTCTGCTCTTCTCAAATAAATGTTTCCATTCATAGAATTGTATCAGAATAAAACTTAGCAGCCACTAAATCTGTGGATCTGATCTGGTAATTTAATAAAACCATAATTTGGTTTAATGAAGGTTGGAATTTATTTGTCCAAGACACATCTCTTGAACAATAATAATTAGTTTTAGGCTGAGACTGTTTCATAAAATTATGGAATGGTTTGGGTCAGAAGGGACCTCAAAGTTCATCCCATGGAGAGAGGGAATTTCTAAACACTGGTGGAACAGTTTGCTTAAAGGACTGGATTTCTCTTCCTCCAATAGTTTGTCATTTACTTTTGGCAACTTTCAAGCCTTTGTGCTGAACAAAGCAAAGAATTGTGCAGAGTAGATTAAGAAATAATAAAAAAAAAATCCATCAAGAAGGGCTGAGAAACAGGAGCAGGAAAATGTTCTTGCCAGACAAAGCATCCTCACATCATGTGCACAAAAACTCAACATTTCATGTGCTCCTATCCCATCTTTGTGCACTTTAAAAATCCTAATTTTTAAGCTCTCTAAATGATATTTCAGTGATAGACCAGTGTTGTGTGTTCTGTGCACTGCAGTGGCTCTCAAAAGGACGTGAGACAATCTTATCTGCATCCACAGTTTGTATTTTATTTATTTTGCGTTTCAAAATGCAAGAATAATTTCATGTTTTGTTGGTTTAGTGATGGGATCTGATTTGGGTTATCAAAGGAAGCGTTGTAAAAGGCTCAGGTGCCCTTCCTGATTAATCCAGCAAACACCCAGATGTTCTCAGCCACAGCCTGTCCTGGGTTCCACGGCTATAAAAGCAAACAGACACAGCTCAGACTGCACAATCCCTCCCTAAGCACTTCTAATTTTCCTGCTTTCCACCACCCCAGATTTATCTTGGGTGCTTCACCCTCAGACAGAGCCAGGAGTGTTCCCTGCTCCGGGATTCCTGCAGGGATTTTTTGGCAGAGCTCGGAGCTCCTGTGCAGCTCTGGCAGCGCTGCCAGCAGAGGGGGAGAGCCAGAGACACAGCTGAGATTTCCTCCAGCATCCACCCAACCCAGTGGGAATATCCTCAAACAAAGAAGGAAAAACTTCCCGCTGGAGTGATGTTTTCCAGCTCCTGTCCACAACCCCACCTTTCCTCGCTCTTTGTTGTAGAGCATTTATCACTTTTTCTGAACAATTAAAAATAAAAACCTGCAAAAGGCCATGTCTGGTCTCAGGAATCAAAATGAAGATGGGAAAAAATGCTCCTGGAGCAGAACAAAAAGGCCCTGAGCAGCTCTGAGCAGAGGCTGCCACATGCCAGCCCTCATGCCCATATTAAATCTGTATTTGATCGTGAACTCTAAGTCCTTAAGCACATTGTAGAAATGGGGCAAATCCTCTTTGGGAATTTACCGACTTAAAAAAAGGGAAAAGCAACATAATTCCATTTATTTTAACATCATTAGATGCTGAAAAAGAAACCCTGATCATATCGTGGGATGTGTTTCTGTTATTATCTGTGAGTTTTAAGACTTGATTGCTGGCACATGAAGGAGTGTTGTGCAGGGGAGTTATGTGGGAAATGAGCTGGAGTGAGGAATAAAAACCAGTTCCTACTTTGCACATTTTTCGTCAAGAAAGTCTGAGCTATTTATTGTCAGGATAATGGCACCAAGCTTGGATGGGGCAGTGGTGCTGGAAAATGAGGTTTTCCTGCTCTCTGTTCCCGTGTCCATGAAGGAAAATAAGGTGAAAGCCAATGTATTCTGTCATTCAGCATCAGCATCATGGTTTGGGGACTGGCTTCCCAAAAAAACAACCCAAAAATTCCCAAAAAACCCAACTAAACCCCAACCAACCAATGAACCAAAACCCCTCCATAGCTCCAGGTCCTGTTGGACTCAGAATTTCGCTGCTAGCTCTCACACCTGGCCCAAAATTCCCAAAAACTCCACTAAACCCCAACCAACCAATGAACCAAAACCCCTCCCTGGCTCCAGGTCCTGTTGGACTGGGAATTTTGTTACTGACTCTCACACCCGACCCAAAATTCCCAAAAAATTCAACTAAACCCCAACCAACCAATGAACCAAAACCCCTCCATAGCTCCAGGTCCTGTTGGACCAGGAACTTCGCTGCTGGCTCCCACACCAGCAGAGCCAGAAGTTAACTCAGGCACAAGGAGTTTGTCTGCTTTTAATACGAGCAAAATAGAATTCAGCCCCTTCTCCTTTCCCTCCTTTTTCTGGAGTAAAAGGAGGGAAAGGAGAAGTGGCTGAATTCTGTTTTTCTTCTCTCTTTCCACTTTTTTTCTTTAAGCACTTCAGCCCTGAAGCTGAGATGAGGCAGCTGGACTGGCCTGAGGGATTGTGCAGGAGAAGGCCATGAAGTTTTCCCCGTTCCCCTCGTGGGGTGTGTTTGCTCTCCCCAGCAGGCAGTGTCCTCTCCTGAGGATCCCAGTTCTCCCTGGTCCATTGGCTCCCTGGCTCCCTGACAAGATCTGGATCTTCAAAGTTCTCCTTGCCCTTTTGATGCCATCATCTGTGTTTGCATTTCGTGGCACCCAGAACAAGCCAGGCAAATTCCTTTAAAGTCCAACTTCTGCTTTGTAGAATTGCCAGATTGGAGGGGGGGAAAAAACCGCTCAGGAAATGGAGAAATCTCTGGGCTCTTAACAAACATTAAACTCCTGATAAAAAACGATGACAAATTCATCCTCTGCTGACCCAGGTCACCTTTGAACAGACACAGGGTTCTTTTTTCACTTTGCCAATTCCCCCATTCTCTTAGAGGCCAGGTTTGTGTTTTCTTTGCTTGTTTATCTCTTAATCTTTGGGTAAATTGCAGCATCTGAGTCTGGCCATTGTAGAAAGGGGTTCAAAGCCTCTCACTTAATTCATAGCCAAGGTTTCCATTTCCTCAAATCAGGCAACTCTTCATTTATTTTTTTCTGTGTTACAATTTAGATTTTCAGGGTCACTTGGACCTGCACTGACAATATCCCAATTAATACTAATTTATACAACCAATACTCCCATTCATTCCAGGATTCTTCAGTGGGGGAGTAATGACCCAACCTCTCCAGACGTGGTGGAAGGTTTGGAAATATCCATTGGCCACGTTGTCGCCCCTTGCCAATGGAGCCATGGTCCCTTAAATCAACAGCTGGGGCTGAACACGGAATGTCACTTTTTCTGAACAATTAAAAATAAAAACCTGCAAAAGGCAGGTTCCTCACCAGGCAGAGGACAGAGAGGAGAATGCACCCAGGTCTCCCTGAAGGATGAGCTGGGGCTGAGACGTTCTCTGCTCACATGGGGATCACACCGGTGCTACAGGATTTACTCATGGGGCAAAAAGGAATTCAGAGCAGCTGGAGACAGGAAAGATTTGGTTCTTTTACTGATTCTTCAAACCCCATTTCGATTAAAATGCTTTGGTTTTCAAAAATGTGTAATATTTGTCCAATGCACAACACAATGATCGGCTGCTTTCTGGATGTCTGCAAGTACCTGCTTAAACTTTCACTCACAATCATCATTCCTATTTCCTTCCTTGCTCTACTTCAGCTAAAGTTCCATTCTATTCTTTTTCCTGTCAATTTTTGTCACAACAAAAA
>VYZR01091513.1:1403-25305 GCA_013400675.1 Oxylabes madagascariensis
CAGGAATTCTGAGCTCGCCTCCTCCTGCCCTGCCCCACCACTGCCGTTTTTCCTCGGCACTGCTTTGTGCCTTTCCTTTTGCTACGCTGCACCCCCTGGACATCCCTGCCATTCCAGTTACCACCGTGGAGCTTCTGGTACATCCCACCCACCAGCCCAGGATCTTCCACTGCTCCAGCCTGGTGCCCTCAGAGTCCTGCACTAAGACCAGACTGCCCCAGGCTTTGTAAAACAAAGCCCCTCGAGGTTCCTGGTTCTGTTCATCATTAATACTGTAGTTGTTGTTGTTTGTTTGCCTTGTTGTACATACTAGTAAAGAGCTGTTATTCCTATCCCCATATCCTTGCCTGAGAGCCGACTTAATATCCAAGTTTTAATAATTTAGAGGGAGGGGGTTTGCATCCTCCATTCCAAAGGGAGGTCCTGCCCTCCCTAGCAGATACCTGTCTTTTCTAACCAAGACAACATCTCATAGCATATGCTTCTCATTCCAGCTGCGCAGATAATTAGTTTGGGATATTTCTTTGCCTGCTTAGGCTTACTTTTGTATATAGGTCTAGTTCTGAACCTTGTTTAAAAAAAAGTATCAAACTTCTGTGCGCCTGAAGTTGCAATGGACAATTTAAAATCGGAAAATGACTCTTCCAAGGAGAGACTTGACTTTGAAGGGCTGTGTAGTTAACTGAAAACCATTGCAGCTTCATGGTAACACCTGAAGAATGCACTGCATACTCAATTCCAGGCATATTCATCAGAGATTTCATCCTCTTGGATCGTTCGCCTTCCCAAACCCAGCTTGATGTCCATTGATATCCAAGGCATCTTCATTTCACAAAAATAGTTACATCACTGTGGCAGCAAAAATTACTGTCACTGGAGGATGCACACCTGGCACAGGCTCATATTCTTTGTTCCATGCAGAGCTGTATCTTGTTTTTTCAGGATGTTTGCTCCAACAGAATTCTCTGTCAGAAGTGTTTACCAAGGCTCAAAGAAGCAAATAATGAAATAAACCCCAGTTTCTGCTTTGCTATTTTTGCTGTAGCTGGCCAGTATAAATTTGGTAGCATCACAGAGAGTAGCAGAGCTGCAGAATGAAGACCTGTTCTTTTTTCCTAGTTCATGACCATATTATTGACACAGCATCACATTTCAGTGTTTGGCAATGGGAAAAATGGGTAGATGGCTTTTAGTCAGAGAAATGATAGTCTGGGCATTGTGGACGATAACTTTGTAATAATTTTGCTTTATTTGCTTGCTGCTTCTGTATTTTCCAAAAGTTGAACAGTCACTGCCAGCTGACTGGCCCTGAAACTGATTAAAGTCATGAAAGCTGGCATCAAATTCTACCATGAACAGAGCTGCGAGCTGCATGATGCTTATACTGTTAACTATATGGGTGACTGTAGCTCAAAAAACCCAGATGCTCAGTGTCATAGGAATCTCACCATCATCAGCTGAAGGCCTTGAAAAATTACTTAGGACAATGGTACCTCTGTTAAAAACTGGCAGTGTAATCACATTGTAGTGAAAGGCTTATGGAAATAAAATGTTTCTGAAAATGAATGATTGAAAAATAGACCAGTGGTTTGTTTGTTGTTGTTGTTGTTGTTGTTGTTGTTGTTGTTTTGTATGTTTGTTTGTTTTTTTAATTTGGCAATAGACTCAGTTTCCCTTTAATCTGCTTTCCTTATTGAATCCCATTTGGTTTCCTGCTTTATTGACTTTCCTTCCTGCTTGGTCTAATGATAGCATATTACTTATCTAAACAGACTCCTGTATTTATCTGTGTCTCAATTAGAGTATGTTGTAAAGGAAGACGGCTGGAAATCACCAGTCCCCTCTCCCACTAGCCTTTTATGACAAGCTGTAAGTTCTTCTGACTCCTGATGTGTTTGTCTCCATGTTTCCCAGTGCCATTCACTCTCTTATTCAAGTTTTCCATACTTACAAAATCATTTCAGATAATACTAGTTGAAATTTTATATTACTAAGACACAAGTGTGAGTGGCAGGGAAGATTATTTGGCCTAAAGGACAGTGCTAAGTGTGTACAGCCCCTTCCTCTTGGGGAGGCTGTGAGATGGGATTGTGTGGAGTATCTCCCATGAATCGAGGTGCATGCATCTGACAGTGTGCCTCTGCCCCCACATTTAGTAGTCATGCCAGATCCTCTTGGAGGCTTACCCTGGTCTTCTTGTCTGTCTTCCCTGAAGGCAGTAGACATTTGAAGTGAGCACTTCAAGAATGCAGGAACACCCCCAAAACACAAGCTCCTCAAGGATATCCCAGGGCTTGATTAACTTTTTCACTTTTATTATCAGAATTATAATTTCGAATATCTGTGATCTGCTTTTTGCAGTACTTAACAATAATTCATTTGGATACTGACAGTATTGAGGGTGTTACACTGAAGAAACTAAGGTGCTGAAATAGCTGAAATAGCAAATTTATGGAAGCTTCTTAACCATTTGGGCTAACATCCCAGAAAATGGGTCACGTGTGAAAAACAAGCCCATGAACATCCTTTCTAATACCTAACCATGACAGTATCTCCTAAACTGCAGCTGTGTCAGTAGTGTCAAAGGATAGAGAGTGTAGGGAAACTGTAGCTAAGTGTTTTTTATGTATTTATTACTCTTGAGATACTCAAAATTCTGATACTGTAACCTGGTGGAAATTGCCACTCTCATGAGATGCAAAATGTTCTTTTGTATTTGCTTATGTGTATGTTTGAGGAAGGAGCAAAGAATGCTCTGCAATACTTTTTTTGAGTCAAATTGTAACACTTGTTTTGAAAAGAGATTATGTCTGCACGCTGAGCACTGATGCTTGAATACCCTTTATATTTTAATGGAATCAATGAACACTGGACTTCCCAGGCATTCAAATGACATGGGAAGTCCTTTAGTGCATGCAAGTGCTTAAAATGATCTCAACTTTAATCAGAGTCTTTCACAATACTGCACTTCTCTTTTCAGCATTAATGTTTGAAATGTCAAGGTAGAGGTTTTTCAGTGCTAAGCATTCCAGATTTCTCTTGGTTTGCTTCCTTTTATCAGAGGCAGGGACACAAAACCTTTGAGCTCCCTTGAAAAACCAGGAGCTGTCCAATTTTCAGCATCCTCCTTGAGTTATGACAGCACTGAAACAGCAATTGACAAATCCCTTGACATGTAAGGTCTAGTGATTTTAATCAAAGACACACAGCACTCAGGCACAGCTCCAATCAGTTTGTTCTTGGTTGACTGGTTTTCATTTGTTTCTGGGAAACCTTGCTGATTTTTAGGCTTTTGTTTTTGAAGTATATTTTTGTGTATTTTGGATACTATTACATTGATTAGAAAGAACAGACTAAAGTAAGTACCAAGATACACCCATTGTGTCTTGAAAAGTTAACAAGCAAAAATGCAGTGTTTCGGTGAACTTGTTCACATGATTTTTTATGTTCCTCTCTCTTCTTTACAGACGGGGTTAAAGTGGAGTAAGAGAGGCAGAAAAGGCTGAAAGCAGATAAAAAATGGCACCCTAGTAATGTTCAGGAGCTTTCCTAAGCAATGAATTACTTGCTTGTCCTGCCCTGCAAGCAGTGCTCAGAAGGGAGGGATGGGCTACAGAGAAGAGGGAGAATTTTTCTGCGGAGCCTGACAAAACCCTGCAAAAGTTGAGCAGACACAAGGATGTAACATGTTGATGTGGCCACAAGTTTCTGGCTCCCCGGTGATAAGAGTTGTTTGTGGTTTAGACAGGAGAGAGGTTGGACAAACTGGAGGGGCAGAGCAGAGCTCACCCTGATGGCAGGACTGGATCACGTTTGCTTTGACAGAAACCAAGCTCCTTTGTGGGGTACCTGTGTTTGATTTAGTTTCTTTTTTTCCTCTTTTTTTTTTTTCTTTATTTAACTGTCCTTTTTTTGTGCTTTTTTGTTTTGCTTTTGGGTTTTTGTTTGGGTTTTTCATACCTCATTTTATTTGAAAGGTCATAAAAAGCACATCCTCCAAAAAAATGGAGTTCTCCTACCCAGATATGGAAAATCCCTGGATGGACCAGAAGACAGTGTGGGCCGATGGCACTGCAGTTTCTACACATGTGCAACCTGGGGTCAAAAACCAGCAAAACCCAACCCACCCAACCACCATTGTACCTTTTCTCCGAGCTACTTCTGAGAGGATTGAGCCTGGAACATGACACTTCCCTACCAAAGCCTTCCTGGTACTGTAACTATGGGGCTTTAGGAGAACATGAAGGCACAAGATACAGGCAAAGAGGTGACATTTGAAGCACAGATATCTGGTCCACATCTGTTTCTTCCCAGTCCCTGTCTCTTCACTGTCCCTGTCTCGTCTCCTCTGCTGATACTTACTTCCACATGTCTTCTTTTACTCCACCTTTTAGGAGAGAGATACTAAATATTGGAAGCATCCTGCCATCTCTGCTCAAAGAAAGCATCTTGGTAGAAAGATTGTCCATGTGGAACTTCACAAATGAACCATCCTCTGGGGGAAGTGGAAAGGGAAGTGCTGACCTCTTCTCCTTGGGACTCATGGCAGGACACATGGAAATGACTCAGAGCTATGTCAGGGGAGGTTCAGAATTGACAGGAGGAGGAAGCATTTATTCACCAAGTGGGAGGCCAAACACTGAAGCAGGGTTCCTTGAGAGATGTTCAATGACCCAAGCCTGTCAGTGTCCCAGAGGTATTTGGACAGCGTTTTTAATATGGCTTTAACTTTGGGTCATTACTGAAGGAATCAGGGAGTTGGAATAGATAATGGTTGTACGTCCCTTTCAAGTTCAATACTATATTCTATTCTAGTCTAGTCTAGTCCATTCTAGTCTAGTCTAGTGTCTAGTCTCTAGTCTCAGTCTCTAATCTCTTTTTTCTATTCTAGTTCAGCAAGTGATAATTTGCATGGAGATGCTTAGATAATTTTTTCCCCAGACCTCACCCTGTAGCAGTTGAAATCAAATATTAGTGTTTCACCTGGCTGTGCCTTTTCCTGCTGGAGGAAGTCAGGTTGGGTATGAAGAGGGTAAGTGACAAACAAGCATGGCTTGGCTGCTGTGATGGTAAGCAGAAATCACCCAGACAATGATAAATTTGTTCTCATATCACCTCCCTGTGCCTTTGCTTCTTTCTTTCACACAGCAGGCTGTGGGAGCACAACTGTTCCTTTACACAGCAGGGGTTTGGCAGAGCCCAACACTTTGAGGTATTGTTAGAACAGATGTGGCCAAAGGGAGCCTTGAATGCCAGTACAAGCAGCAATCAACTGACTTCTTTGTGGGACCATGAACTTGCCCCCATAGGATCTCTATGGGCATGAAATATAGGTTGATGGTGTCCCAAACCCAAGGGAATATGGCGGCTGCTTATTGTGTAAAGCGTTGCAAAGTCTCTGGGTATAAAAAAAAATTAAAAATCCAACCAGAAGAAGTCTCTTCCCTGCTTGCCTAAGGTGAGTAATTTGAATAGAAGAAAAATATAATTTTTCCCATTATCAGCTCCACACAAGGTGGATAATGGGTTTGTTCTGGGGATATGCTGGGGCTTTTAATAAAAAATGTCCCAAATAACTGTCTCAGGCTGCTATTTAACTGCAAGAAATACTTATGATCATCCTCATTATTATTATTATTATACCAGCAGCATTACCATCACAAATATCCATCAAAACATCCAATAGCTCAATTGTAGAAGATCCCAAAGGACACGACGGAAAGAAAAATCCAATTTCCAATTATCCTGTTGGAGGTGAAGTGCTCTCATTATGATCAAGCCTGTTCTACATCTGAGAGACTGAACCCTTGTAAGAGATGCTGCCATATGACACTGGCACAGTTCTTGGGGACTTTCAAATGGGAAAGGGGAGGATGGTAGGTGGAGAATGGCCAAATCAAACAGACTGGAGTTCCTTGTGCCCTTAAAGGAATTCCCAGCTGCTCTGCCCCAGAAAAGCGAAGATTAAGGTTACCCCTCCCAGGTGTAACAAAGGCTTCTGCCCCATGGTTCCTTGCACACATTGCACAATCTGCTCCCTGGGTTTCTCAATGTCCAGCACTCCCATNGGTTTCTCAATGTCCAGCACCCCCATGGTATCCTCTTTCCCTGGTTTCTCATTGGCCTTGGGACCTGGTGTCCAGTTTCTATCTTCCCTATGGCCACTTGCCCCCTGCCCTGCCCCCTTGTACCGTCCACAAACGTGAGACATTATATAGCTGGGAAAAACCAAATGGTCTGTCTCTTCTGCACCTGGATCCCACCTTCGGCACAGGAATAAACGCTTGCTGGAATTCATCTGGGGCTGAGGGCCTTCTTCCTCTCTTGCTGAGCTAGCCAGTAATGTGTGTTGTCTGTGGATGTGTGAGCTTGACTGCCTTGCCTGAATTGCCCAAGCAGCTTCTCCTCTGGAGTGGTTTATTGGGGATTAGGCATCTGCTCCACTCCAGAAGACACACTGTTACAACAGACCAAAGCCACATCTTTACCCCAGAACAGCCCAAGGACCCAGATAACAGGCCAGAGATTTGGCCAACTGCAGGGTGATGCTGGGAGGCGCTGTAGCCTTATTGCTACCCATCTTTTCTAAGATGCAGAGTCCTCTGCCTGTGACTCCACTGTGCTTTAACCAGAGAGCAGAAACGGATCTTTCTAGGAGCTACACGTTCCTGAAGATCACTGCTATAAACTGTGGGTTTGGTGCTCAATACAGCCCACCAAACAGGATGTTTTAATGTGTGCATGGCTTGTACCTTCAACCACAGGTTCCTGTCTGGGCCAGAGTGCAGTGAGGGAGGCAATACAGTGCCATCTGCGTGCTCTGCCCAGGTACACATGTTCTACCAAATGCCTTTTCTTGGTGGCTCCCACTGGAAAGACACCACAGCCTCCTACCAGCCATTTCAGTGTCCAGCTGAGTGCATAGCCGAGAAGTCTCCACCTGGTAGTATATTCCTTTTGGAGTAAAATGTATGCAGACACTGCAATTTTCCATTGAGGTGCCTATGAGACCATTACTGACATCCTGCATAACCCAGGATTTAATGAGAGTGCAAAACAAGTTTTGCTGCACTGGGCTGCTCTGGGGCCAGACAGAAGTGTGGATGCAGGATGGTGCCCTGGCAGCAGAGAGCAGAGGAAGGCAGTGAGCTGCAGGTGGCCTCCCTGGCATCTCCTGGCACAGAGTGCTGGTGTGTTCCCCATCTCTGCCCCGTTGATTTTGGCACACACACTGGTGCATCCAGCATGAAGGGGCTGGTGGTCTGGGGCTTTGGCAAAACTAGCTGTGCCATGGCCCAGGGACAGGGATGGGGCAAAAGCAGCTGATTTCACAGGCTCTTACTGCAGCTTGGTGATCACCAGTTCCTCCTGGAGGAGGACAAGTCACCTCTTGCTCCTTCTCCAGGCCCTCAAGGCCTCTCTGCCTGGCTGCAGCATGAGCCTCCCACCCACGAGCCTCACCCATCAGTGGCGTGCTCTCTGCTTGCTGTCTGAGGGGATACTCTGATGCCAAAAGAGTTTTGCTTTTTACTTCTTTCTCATCTAGTTGTAGTTTTGTAGACAATTCTTGTCTAAGTGTCTAGTTTCTTAGCTAACTGTGGTACTTTTCCTACCCTGTTAGACAAACACATTCCTGGAATCCTTTTTGAATCTTGTTTCTTTAGTGAACCAAGGCATTTCACTTTCCCATGTATTTTGACACAATCAGTGGGGGGCTAGAAGCAAGGCAGAGGCTTCAGTAAGGCTCCAAACCAAGAGAATGAATGACTTCATTAGCTGTACTTCTAACTGGAGATTCTTGTCCATAATGCTCATTTGCAAATCTCCTACAAGTGCTGAAGCCTGACATTGCATGTGCATTTGGCCATAAGCGCACCTGGAGGAATGTCATGAATCAGTAACTGCTTTTGATCTTCTTGGTCTTGTTTGGCTCTTGATTTTAGGGGATAGAAGGCAACAGCTCAGCCCATTCCCTGCATCACTCAATGATTGCCCAACAGCACCCGCAGAGGACAACACAGGGTGGGCAGGCCTGCACCTTGCTACTAGGCAACCTGTCCCCAGGGCCTCCCCAGCTCGGGGGATAGCCACAGCACTTATGGCCACGATCCATACAGTGCTGCTCCTCTGCATGCCCCTAAACCCAATTCAAGGCTGTCCAAAGGGTCCCAGTGTGCATTAGGATGTCCCATCTCTTCAGAGTATAACAGGATACCTCCATCACATGGGCTTGTGCTCTGCCCTTGATTGCTAGAGCCCGTAGCCAACCTTCCTAGGCAGCACATTGGCCGCTTTAACGGTGCTTGCCCTGGCAGCAGGAGGTTGCCTCTGGCTCTGGAGGCCAAGGTGAAAAATCAAGGGTGGCTCTTGATGGGCAGGTGATTTGCCTGCACTCAAACCTGAAAAACAGGACATGAGAAAGGCCTAGAAGCACCGACAGGTTTGGGTCCCGAAAGAGGAGAGATGCCCTCTTAGACTGGGGCTTTCTTTCCTTTACTCACTCTCCCAATGGCAATTAGAGCTTTCTTTAGAAGGCCATTGCAGCACCTTCTCCCCAAACTTGTGGCTCTGCCACCTGCCCAAACGCTTTTACGGTTTCTTGGCCTGCCTTTACACAACCGGGAGATCAGCTGGATACGCCTGCCGGTTTTCCTCCAGCCCCCATCAACAGTCCTTGCCAAAACCCTCCTGGATCCTGGCATCTGCTAGTTGCTCCCAAGTACACCAACCAACAACATCTGTTTCAGTTCCAAAGTTTCACTGCTTTCACCTTGCTCCAGCGGAGCTGCTCAGAGAGAAGTCCACCAAAGCCCCCTTGAGTTGAAAAAGGAAATGTATTACAGCTTGCTGTAGCCCTGCTTCTTCCATGCAATTAACAAGTTCTGTTACAAGCTTACTGTACATAGTTACATCTCCACTGACTCCATGGCAAGTGACAAAGATCACTACCAGTTCACAGATCTCATCACTGACAGGTTACAAAACTGTAGCTGAACAGAGACAGGTATGGAGGGAGAGCGACAAACAAGCCTGTCCCTCTCTAAACTCCCTCTCTAAACAGAGTTAAAAGGAAACTGTCCAACGTGATGCAGGTTTACCATAGAAATTCATACATAGAGCTGTACAACATGATGCGTGTTTACAACAGCAACTGATAGACAGAGAAACATAACAATCGGAATTGTGTAAATACATTGACTTCTGTATAAAAATGGCTATACACAATGTAAATCCATACAGAACTATACAATTAGCAAAGTACCCAGCTACACCTCCATCCCCCTGTAACTAAAGGCAAAGAACTGTGTATAGCCCTACTGCTCCATACATACTGATGTAGGCCTGGAGACAGACAGAGACATAACTATACACAGGCACAATGGTAACCCAGTACATATAGGGGTAGGACTAGATATAAAGGGAACGAGCGGTCCACCTCCCCCTGCTCCGCCTTGGTCGCTTGGTCCCACGCAGAGCAGCCCTTCCGGAAACATCGAGCAGACGGAGATCTATAGGAAGCAAAGGGAGCAATGACTCGCTTGCGGCATGCCCTCACTCCGCCATAGCCTCAGCACACCCACAAGCTCCCCAGTCCTTCCAAAGCCTCCGAGCCCATCAGCCCCCCAGTGCTGCCATCCCCCTGAGCATCCCCAGTGCCCTGAGCCACGCCAGCCCTCTCAATCTGTGCCTCTTCCCTGCCCACCCAGGCTCCGCCGCCATTGCTCTCAGTTCCCCCAGAGCCCTCAGCTCCACTGCTTGCCCTCAGCCCTCACTGTCCTCTCAGTGCCGTAGGCACGACCAGCACCTCAGCAACAGCAGGGTGTCTTCAGAGGCGCTGTCCCCTGTGGCAGCTCCGGTGCCCTCAGCCTTTCCGACCCTTCAGCAGCTCCCCGGTGCCTTGAGCCTCGCGGCCCCTGGGGGAGGAGACAGTGCCTGGTGCCACCGGTACTTCCCACCGCTCCTATCAGGTGCGGGCAGCCGGGACCTGGGGCTCAAAGTGCTGCTCAGCCTGGCCTGGCTGCCAGCCCGCACCCCAGCACGGCCAGAGGGGACAGGGCTGGCACAGCTGACAAGGCAAGAGGTCAAATCACCCAGTTTTCCTGAGCAGTTTAATATGAATTAACCTTACCGAGAAAATAGCCCAAGATTTTCATGACTTTTAAGGCTCCATTTTAAGTCCAGCTGCCCTGTATCTATGTATCTAGATGAATAGGAGTCAGAAACATTGTTCAGTCATATTAACCTGGTTCTGCGTACTGTCTTTCAGTAACCGGAGCATCTTCTTCCAAAGGTGATGCAGTTCTGCCTTTTCTACCCCTTCCTTCTGGTACATTTGTGTGAGTTTCTGATGTGTTTCCACCACTTGTCAACAAGGACAAATTACCCACCCTGTCACTCTTTAAAGAACTGGAGGTCTGATGCAAGTTTTCCAGCTACTGTCAACATTACAATATTAGGCTGGACAACGGATTAATGTTTAAAGTAACAAGCCATATTTGCCTGCATCCAGCTGAGTGATAACAGGTCCCAGGGCATTGTGTGGGACCTGTCCACCTTCCAAGGTACAGTACGTAAGTGAGGTGACGTCAAGAGTACAGATATGACTCTGGCTCTTGCATGAAATCAACAGTAAAAGTAGACCCAGACAGCCCTTGGATAAACCCTTAAGAAAAAAAGAAAACCTTATCAGGTCTCTAGCACTGTGAATACAAAGAGAAGACCAGCAGCAGCCCATGTGGAAATTTCAGTGTGGAAAAAATCAATAGAGCTGAAAAAGAGAAAACAGGCCTCTCTTTAACTACATTTAACAGCTCCACCTCTTGGTAAACTGGTTATTTTTGCAAAGCCAATCTGACATGGATATGGAGAGTTCTGGGTAGGTTAAAGCTAGGGGCTCATAAGAATTTGAGCATCATCTTACTACAAAAAACAACCAAAAAGTAAGATTTAGTGTTAAAGGTTACATGTCGTGAGAACAAATTCTGTCTACAAAACTTACTCCATTACCTTCTATGGAGTGAAATGTTAATGTAGTAATCACTGAGCAGAATCTACCTTGTACTTCTGCACAGCTTTCTGAGTCCTCTTACTTTAAGTGAAAGGCTTTCCTTGCTTCCTGAGCTAATTACAAACAACAATGTAAAACGTGTATATATTAAATAATCCTGCCTGCATAACAGACAATATACAAAGCACATTAAGTCATGCCATGAAAGACCTAGATTCAAGCATCATTCCGTTTTGTATAGTAACAAAAAGGCAGAATCTAAGTGCAAAACTGAGCAATTTCAGTATCAGGCACCTTTAAATAAGGCACCAACAATTGCACTTTAAAAAGGTATTTATACAGAAATTACTAAGAACTTCAGAAAAATAGTGATTGTTGCTATCAGAGACTGACTTAATGTGCAACCTTATGTGTCACAAATCTCCAAAAGACACCCCAAGTACATGGTGACTATATACTGCAACAGGCTATCATGCACCAACACTTGGCTATTTTAAATGTATTGTTTTTAAATACATTTAACATTTTAAATACATTTAAATACATTAACAGAAAAATTCAGTAGCAATCTACTTCATGCTGAAAGCTGGAAAAATAAGATAAAACAAGATGAACTAGATAAACTACTTAAACAGAGAAGGAGGGGAGGGGAAGGNGAAAAGGAAAAGGAAAAGGAAAAGGAAAAGGAAAAGGAAAAGGAAAAGGAAAAGGAAAAGGAAAAAAAGGAAAAAAAGGAAAAAAAGGAAAAAAAGGAAAAAAAGGAAAAAAAGGAAAGAAAGAGACCTGCAACAGTCATCTAGTCCAATTCCCTGAACACTTCAGTGATGACCCAAAGTTAAAGCCACATTTAAAACATTGTGCAAATGCTTCTAGGACGCTGATAGGCTTGAGGCATCAGTATCAGCAGAGGAGAAGAGACAGGGACAGTGAAGATGGGAAGAAGCAGATGTGGACCAGAGATCTGTGCTCAAATGTCACTTCTTTGCCTATATACTGTGTCCTCAAGTTCTCCTAAAGCCTCACAGTTACAGTACCAGGAAGGCTTTTTGCTGATTTTAAACAGAAGGAAATTGTTGCTATACTTAGCTGTAATTTTTTTTTTTTACAGTACTGATCTGAAGTTCATGGTTTAGAACAGTCTGCATGGTGCTTGTTATAAGCGATACTTTATGTAATAATTTTCTCTGAGGTGTATTGTGAATATATGAACCTTGAATGTGAAGCAGTAAGACAACAGAAATCTCTCTGTTCTGTTAACCTCTTCTGTGCTGCTGTAGCTTTTCAGTGTTTTCAGAGTACAGAAAACTCTTGTTATACGGAAAACTAACAAATAATACTTACTAAGAAGTAAATTCCAAAGAAGTAGATTTTTTTTTATTATGTCTTATGTTGTGTCTCCAGGTGCCACTATCTACCATAAAAATGTAAATGGCTTACAACAGCTTTCACCGCATAAAGGCATCAGCATTTTCTGCTGCTGAAGAACAGAACATTAAGTTTGCAAATAAATTATATTTACCTAAAACAAAAAAAACAACTTATGGAATTTATGCAACTCATGCTTTTTCTATTACAGAACTATAAAATCTCTGTGTGCAATAAAACCAGAAATACTTGGAAAGAAGGATATACAAATAAAGGCTGAGAAATGTTGAATGTCATTGTAGTAGGGTTGTGGTTCTTCTAGGAATGGTGAGAAGTTTTGGAGGATAAGGAGAGCATGGGGGAAAACATTTGCAAAAAGCAAAATCTAGGTTGGACACGAAGAAAAACTTTCTAGGTGCTAATTGCTAGGTTAGATGTGTCTAGGAAAGCAGGGGTTTCATTGTTTTTCAAGTCCCAGACAGAGTTATAACAGATCTGTTAAATTTTTGTCATCCTTAATCCAGTTAGAATACGTAAACTCCATACATTGCTGAGGTCCTTTCCACCCCTAGTTACACAGTCCCAGTATGTGAACCACCATTTACTGATGAATACCACCATTTACTGGCCATTTGCTGATTCTTCTGGAGTGCAACTTCTTTTGAAAAATGACAAAGATCAATCTCTCTTTTGAGTGCACTGATGAAGAACTGGAATTAAATTGTAAGTCTGCTGGGGAGGTAATACAGAACAGAGTACCATTACAATATGCTTGTGAAACATTGTATTGTTGAGCAGATGCTCCTTTGCATTTTGCACAAGCTGGCACTTTTTCAGGGCATGTGGCTTTCACGGCCCTGAATTACCACAGACAAACAACCGGGTTATCTTACACTGCTTTATAACTTAAATGGATTGACACCTGTAAAAACAAAGAGAAGATTACTATAAAATTGGTCTCGTATTGAATTCTTTCTATCAAGGAGTCAACACCTGTCATGCACTGTCCTGAAGACCTTTCCAGACTAAGTCCATGTTTTTCTGTAGTCTCACATAATGCCCAATCTTTATGGTTTATAGTTATGCTACAGTTAATGAGATGCTATGCCAGTGTTTCTGTACTTTCTGTAGAGTAAAATTCTAGGAGATTATTCTTCAGTACCTCTCTTTAAAAAATATATGAGCTGATAAAGCACATATTTCTGGCTCCTAGGCTTTGTTTCCAGCTGATTTTTGCAGGCACCTTTTAAAATAGCTTTATATCTGTGGAAGCAGAGGGAGAACATGGAGGAGGTAGCAGTGCTGTGTAACAGATTAGCGTCTGGTGTTTCTTGGACCACAGACTGAAAATTATAAATTCATGGTAAATTTTTTTAAATTACATCTGCTTTTTTGTTTAGTTTTTCTTTGTTTTGTTTTGTTTTTTAATGTTAAATTTAGTGGCTAAAGTATTATAATTTCATCTTACCTTTATGTAACTTATGAAGCTATTAAAATGACTGAGTGGTTGCAGAGGTGCACCCCAATTCAGATTATTACTCATTGTACACCAAGAGTTGCACAGGAGAGTTCTAAGAGCAAGAAGTGAGAAAACTGAAAGCATTTTATTATGTTGTATGTACAAGGACAAATGCCATGCTTAGTATTCTGATGTTTTTTAAGAAAATACTGATTGGCTGGTCTTTGGTGGGGCAGGGGTGGGAGGGAAAGAAAAAAAGGCCTGGGAATAAGTCATATGGATGTTGCTTACCCAGTCTATAAGACAAATAACTGGATAGCTTTTGAGTCTTTTGCCAGACGAAGTCAGAGTACTCTGAAAAGTAATTACAAGAAGCAAACAGAGGCACAGTAACTGCAATAAAGCATGGCTTGTTTTACATGACTCGTACAAGAGGAACTAACAAACTAACTAAGGAATTAACTAAAGAACTAACAAGAGAACCCAGTGTTGACTGAAATAATGGAAAGTGTTGTGAACGTGACAGACTGGCGAAGCAGAGCTGGAGGGAGAGAAAAATTTTAGGGCGTGGATGATGTGCTGTTGTATATAGACTAAACAGTAAGGTTACTCTTGAAGTCTTCCTTAGCAGCATATTATTGACGGTTTAGAAGGAAGTATTAATTGGGCATTCAGAATTCTTCCCAGTTTGCAGTAAGGTTTTCATACATAAAAATGATAATGCAAGTTGATCTTAATTCAGAACAATTTTATTTCTTGATTTGAAAGACAAGAACTTCCTTGCAGTCTAATATGAGATTCTTGAATTAAGAAGCCAGGTTTTTTCCGCAATGTTAGAAAGATTAAGTAATTTAAAAGACACTTAGTTACTCTTCTACATTTTATGGTGGGGAAAAAGAAAAAGAAAAAGAAAAAGAAAAAGAAAAAGAAAAAGAAAAAGAAAAAGAAAAAGAAAAAGAAAAAGAAAAAGAAAAAGAAAAAGAAAAAGAAAAAGAAAAAGAAAAAGAAAAAGAAAAAGAAAAAGAAAAAGAAAAAGAATGATTCTAACAGGAACTAAGGGCTTCTATGGGGGTGTAGGCACAGGAAGGAGAAACTTCCACTGATTACATATAAGGTAGACAGTGCCAGAAGTCCTTCACCCTGAATGTAGTGTCAGGCCCTCTGATGTGCTGTTTTGCTGCTGTTGAAGTAATTGTTAATAGTTATGCTAAAAATGACACAAAAGTGATAACAGCTATACCTATGGTGCATCCTTGCCTTTTGACATTTTTTATGGTTGTTATTCAGTCCCCTCTGCACTTCACTGGAAGCCAGACCTATGCGTCTCCTTGGTGACTGTACACTGATCTGGGCTGAAGGCTTTGGGCTCTGCCTTCCGTGGCACAGAGGGGAATTTCCAACCCTCTAGGATTGGAAACCAGGGTTCCCTGGGGTTTGCATGCTCCCTCGCTCGTACAGAAGTAGGAAGGAATATTTTGAATGTATCTTTTTCTTGTGGTACATGATATTTTTTTCAGCTCTGTGAGATATTTGGTTTCTTACAGAAACAATTTCCTTAGTACTGTTACTGTCATCAACACAACTACAGGGAATAATTTGATACAGAATTATTAGTTGTTACAAAAAGGAGGTTTAGATACAAATAATCTTTGCTAGCAGTCATGCCTAACAGTTTACTGTAGAAATTACAGCGCAAATGCATCCAGGAAGAATATTAAACCTGGAAGGATGGCAGGTTCATTAGCTTATCAAAGAAACTTCCATCATGAAGGGTCATTTGGAAGAAATGTGACAAAGACTCCATATAGAAAATGTACCACTCATCTGGGAAAGCATGTAGCAATATAATAAGATATGATAATGGATATAGTTCTTACCTCCTTGGATATGCAGGCACTCATTATGAGACAGAGAATCAAAGAAAAAAGACTGACATTAAATAATTCAAACACACATGGAAAGTAATGTTAATAGTACATTTTTGAAGTGACCTGTGATAAAACATGAAGGACATGAATCTTCCTGAACATTAGATTATGTCACTGTTGAAGGTTTATCTGGGATCTTTCAAGCTACTGCTCAGGAAAACATTCTTTGTAATACAGACTGCAAAACTTGCCCTTTCAAAACTGTTGTGTGTAAACTGCAGTTTCTGGAGAGAACATGAAGCAGGAGATAAAACTACTCTTCTGGTAGTGAAAAGCCAGTGAAAAATCCTGTATTATTTTGATTTTCTAAAAATCTTGCCTCTTCTCAAATATTTTGAACCAGTTATCCAGTTGAAAATAGGATATAAAATCTGAATAGCTTTGTCTTCCAACTATTTATATCAAATACTTACATACATAATGAGTTTTAAAACTCTTGGTTTTTACTTTGTGCCTTTTCCCTAAATAATATAATTGATCTGCAAGAATTCAATGTAGTGCTGTTTGGTATTTTGGGAGGAAGTATTTGAATGCAGAAGTGTGCACTCTTTTCTTGTTAAGATGAGAAAATGCAGCCTGGGAGAGCCACCAGTGCTCCTGAGGATAGGCTAAAATCCAAAGGAGTCTTGATTAGCTGGAAAAAATATCTGAAATCAATTAGGTAAAATAATCATGGACTAGTTTAAAATCAAAATAAAAAGGAGAGGGAAAAACACTAAAATGGTGAACAAAAAAACCCCTGTCTAGGCTGCATTTTTGCAGTTCAAAAAAAGTGCAATATACCTGGAAATTTTAGAAAAATTGAAACAGAGCATTAGCCAACCATGTGATGTGGTGAGAAAGGAAATGAGTGATGTGTGAGTATGATTTAAAAGAGTGCTGTTTGTAAGACACAAGAGGCAACTGTTTTATTAACTGCAGTGAATGCTCAGGATATTGACTCTGCTTTGTGACTTTATCTTTTAAAAAGAATCATAAACAGATGAGATTTGGAAGAAAATAATATAAATAAGGGACCTGTGAATTCTATTAGGAATCAGCTGTCAGAGAAACCTTGAGGAGTGCTCTGCAGTGACTAAGGCTTCACAGTGTGGAAAATGCTGCCACCCAGAGCAGGAAAAAGAAATTATTTTGGTTTTCAGGTGGGCTTGTTCTGATGAGCAATTTGGAGGAAAAAAGTGAAGAACTCAAAGTGTTTAGACATGAAAACAGCCTGTCAAGCTATCTAAACTCCGCCACTGGAATTGATTAAGTTCAAAATATTGGTCAGGAATGGCCAAAGTAGATGTGATCCTGCATGAGACTGGGGGGCTGGCACAGGTGCCTTAGGAATGTGATTTACAGCTCCTTTCTGTCCAGGGAGGCGTGGTTTGGCATCACCATTATTACTTTAAAAGTAGCTACTGAGCTTTCGATGTCACCTGCTTTGGTTTGTCAATGGTTTTCCTACAAATGAGCTGTCATCAACATACTGAGGGTTTTGATAACACATATGCTACCAGTTGTAAACATCGCAGGTTGCTCTTGCCTGTTCACACAGAAACAGAGCTCTCACATCACAGAGGAGTATAGGTTCGGCTTTATTTGTTATGTCAAAATGACGGGGAGAAAAAAATCAGTTGGTTCAGTGAGTGTAGTGAAAATCTCAGGAACAGCAACACAGCTAAATGAGGAGGATACAGTCTCAGACCAATATTCCTTCATTCCTCTGCCTTAAAACATGCCCAGCAGGAATAACTATAACAATGTTTTAGAAGCCTTTTGCAACAAACAGGGAAGGTTTTAGACATATACATTCCATTGCAGTGTGCCTGTTACAGTCCCCTACTCAGTCTGTGCAGCTCATGAATTAACTAATGCAAGAATTTCACCAGCCTGCTTGAAATTAAATGGTCACATCCACACTCTTGCAGTGAGTTTAAACAACAGCAACCACCAAAAAAAACCCCAACAGCAACAACACGACGAAAAAAAGAAAAAAAAAAATGGAGTTTCCTGGACTGGCCAATTTTATTTCTGAATGAGGTAATGAGGTACCCAGAACCTATAAATATGACTAAAATATAGGTAAGGCTTTGTAATGATAACAAAAGCTCGGGTTCTGAATGGGACCAACATCTGGGCAATTTGTGTAGCAACTGCCATCCTGCTGAGCTTACCTACTGTAAGTTTGATACTGAAACATAGGAAGAAAAATTAAAATAAAATAAAATAAAATAAAATAAAATAAAATAAAATAATTTTAAAAATAATAATTAAAAAACTTCCCCAAGTTCAGCCAAGGCTAAGGGCTAAGAGCTAAGACAAAAGATAGGGGCATCAGCAGCAGGACGGCGTGCGCCCTCCGCCTCGGGGTAATGCCAGGGGCAGTTTGGCTGAAGATGCGGGGTGAGGAGAAGTGAGAAGTCTCCTTCATCTCTCCCTCCCCATCTGCAGCGGTGTAGCCGCCGCTCTATTGATCCTCCTCGAGCCTCCGTGAAGGCTTGGGTGTATTTATATATTTACATACACACACACATATACATATATGGGCTGCCCTGCCCCGGTGGAGCATCCTCCCCGAAGCATCGCCGCCGCTCTCCTCACGCCCACGGCAGAGCGTCCCCCGAAGCAGTGCCGGGGAGAGCGGCGGGGGATCCCCCGTGGCCCCCGCGGCAGGGATATTTTTCCTTTTACCCAAAATGGGGAAAAATTATTCAGAGCAGGGTGCAGAAATGAATTGCTAGAATTCACAAATCCAGTTCTGTTTCCAGCTGGAGAAGTAATTCTTAGGCTGCTCACAAACCTCTTCGTCGTTCCCACCAGGTGGCACCTGACATCAGGGACAATTCCATCCGCGCTGTCGGCGGTGACTCAGAAAATCTATCAAAGCAGCCAAACTCTTAAGAAAATATCAGGAAAAAACTGTTAGAAGGCTAAATTACTGTGTATAAGCCTGGAAATAACTTTTTCTCTTACTGACTGAAGTGTGTTTACTTCCACGACTTGGAGCTGCTCGGGTAGCTCAGGATTCTGTCTTGGGATCTCTGTGGGGGTGATGTGACCCGTTTCTTCTTATCTAAGGGAAGAAAGTTGCCTTGAGGGTTTTCTTTCGCAAGGCTCCTGATGTACCAGTGTAGTCCTTAGTCTACATTTGTTTGTAGATAAGTGTGCGAGTGTGAAAGAAACTGTTGGCTACTGATTTCTTGTGCAATTTAAGCCACTCAGGGTCCACGATGTGCTGATGGTCTCAGTCAGGTTTTCAGAATGGGAGCCTGGATAACNCAACAGCAACCACCAAAAAAAACCCCAACAGCAACAACACGACGAAAAAAAGAAAAAAAAAAATGGAGTTTCCTGGACTGGCCAATTTTATTTCTGAATGAGGTAATGAGGTACCCAGAACCTATAAATATGACTAAAATATAGGTAAGGCTTTGTAATGATAACAAAAGCTCGGGTTCTGAATGGGACCAACATCTGGGCAATTTGTGTAGCAACTGCCATCCTGCTGAGCTTACCTACTGTAAGTTTGATACTGAAACATAGGAAGAAAAATTAAAATAAAATAAAATAAAATAAAATAAAATAAAATAAAATAATTTTAAAAATAATAATTAAAAAACTTCCCCAAGTTCAGCCAAGGCTAAGGGCTAAGAGCTAAGACAAAAGATAGGGGCATCAGCAGCAGGACGGCGTGCGCCCTCCGCCTCGGGGTAATGCCAGGGGCAGTTTGGCTGAAGATGCGGGGTGAGGAGAAGTGAGAAGTCTCCTTCATCTCTCCCTCCCCATCTGCAGCGGTGTAGCCGCCGCTCTATTGATCCTCCTCGAGCCTCCGTGAAGGCTTGGGTGTATTTATATATTTACATACACACACACATATACATATATGGGCTGCCCTGCCCCGGTGGAGCATCCTCCCCGAAGCATCGCCGCCGCTCTCCTCACGCCCACGGCAGAGCGTCCCCCGAAGCAGTGCCGGGGAGAGCGGCGGGGGATCCCCCGTGGCCCCCGCGGCAGGGATATTTTTCCTTTTACCCAAAATGGGGAAAAATTATTCAGAGCAGGGTGCAGAAATGAATTGCTAGAATTCACAAATCCAGTTCTGTTTCCAGCTGGAGAAGTAATTCTTAGGCTGCTCACAAACCTCTTCGTCGTTCCCACCAGGTGGCACCTGGCATCAGGGACAATTCCATCCGCGCTGTCGGCGGTGACTCAGAAAATCTATCAAAGCAGCCAAACTCTTAAGAAAATATCAGGAAAAAACTGTTAGAAGGCTAAATTACTGTGTATAAGCCTGGAAATAACTTTTTCTCTTACTGACTGAAGTGTGTTTACTTCCACGACTTGGAGCTGCTCGGGTAGCTCAGGATTCTGTCTTGGGATCTCTGTGGGGGTGATGTGACCCGTTTCTTCTTATCTAAGGGAAGAAAGTTGCCTTGAGGGTTTTCTTTCGCAAGGCTCCTGATGTACCAGTGTAGTCCTTAGTCTACATTTGTTTGTAGATAAGTGTGCGAGTGTGAAAGAAACTGTTGGCTACTGATTTCTTGTGCAATTTAAGCCACTCAGGGTCCACGATGTGCTGATGGTCTCAGTCAGGTTTTCAGAATGGGAGCCTGGATAACTTATGTGTGCTAAATCCAAGGTGAGTGTAAGAAGTCATCACTGAATGAGCTGGAGGTTTGGTGACAGGTGTATTCTGATACTGGTTGGAAGATACACACATATATGTGTGTACACAAAAACGTATGTGTATGTGTTTCTATTTTTACAGATGAATGTATTTGTATACATGGGATTTTTTAGAAGTGTCTTGATAAGAGAGGTTTTAACTACGGGCTTCTGGATTTTAGTATCTTTGCCAATATGTGAAGTTTATAGGGAGAGTCAGCCAAAAAATGCTAGCAAAAATTGGAGATTTTCTACTCTGTTTCCTGTGGTTAGTTTGCTTATCTCCTGAAAAAACCAAATGTGAATACCTTACTGGATCATCCTGTGAGTCTGGCAGTGACATTTCACTTTCTGGGTAAGACTGGGTGGTAGTTCCTTGAATTGGAAAGTACGGAGTTGGTCTTAGCAGTTGATCATGTGCGTATCAGTTAACAACAGATCATGGAAATAACACGCTGTCACTTAAACCTGTCTTCCCAGCACAGTGGTTTATGAGGAAACCTGCAGTTGCTGATTCTGAGGACACACCACGTGTGGCTCTGAGCAGGGTTTTGGGAGCAGGCAGCAGTAGCATGAGCTCAGAGTGAGGACAGCAGCAGGGGGAACTAGAAACTCTGCTCTTCTCTTATCTTACCAGGCCAGCCCCAGCCTGTCTGGCTCTTATCACCTCTGGCAGAGCCGGTTTCTGATGCATTGAGCCTCTTCAGTCCTGCCATAGGGTGCTATAGGGCCTGGCCCCGTTGCCTCTTCCTTGAATTTAAAGAGGGACTGCGAAGCACCTTGTGACAAATGGGAACAAGGCAGGGCAGTGGTGATTGACACCATAAAGAGAGACGATGCTGGACATCATCATCCTCAGCCTTCATTTCTTCATCTGCTTTCTCATCTCCATTGCAATCTGGTGTGGACCAAAGGTACAGTGCAGCGCTCTGTGGCTCTGCAGCCCCCTGCAGCCAGAGAGACAACCACCCCTCGTCCATGGTTCCCCTTTCTGTGTTTATAAATACCTGTTTTAGCCTTATTGCTCTGGGGAAGCAAGGTTGTATTAGGAATTTGGGAAGAACTGGAACACAGTAGCTAATTGTAAGTAAATTTAATGGGAATGTTGCCTTTGTCATAAAACTACTTATATTCTCTCTTGTGAGAAGGAGAGTCTGTTATATGTTTGAAATATGTAAGAGGTGGGAAGGAAAGGCAGGCACATTTGCTAAAAATATCAAGTTGAATACAGCTTCCCAATAAATAAGGTTTTCTTTCCTTTGCAGAATATTTTTTTAATTAACTTAAATCACTTTATATTTCTAGCCATAATAGTATGTAAAGAGTATTGGATTTACAAGTAAATGCAACTGCATTGCATACTCAAACTGTATAGTATTTTACTGTCATCCTTATATTTGTTTGCACAGGGGTTTTGAGGGGTGAAGATGTTTTTGGTGCAGAGTAAATGAATAGCGATTGAGAGTTTATCTTGCCTCAGCCTCAGGTATCAGGTTTACAACAGCTGGTTTTCCTTGTCCCGTTAGTTCTGTTAGTGAACACACTAACTGAACATTATCACTAAGCTCTTGTGCTTTTCTACCTCTGCATGTTGATAGTATTTCACTGAAACTTTTTCTCCCTCTCCCCACACGAAATCCAAATGTTAATAAGTTTATAAGTTTTATAATTGCTTTATAAGTGACCTTTTAATTTATTTGTATATGTGTTTTAAGGATATGGATTTGCACAGCTCAAGCACAGGAGGAGCTGAAATAGAAACAGATGGTCTTATATTCATTGGCAAAGAAGAGGACATAAAGAAGTCCCAAAGAATAACAGCCAAAATGAATGGCAGAGAAATTGTTGTTTTCTACCATGAGGGGAAATTTCATGCTCTGGACTCTCGCTGCTACCGTAAGATATTTGTCTGTGTGATCTCAGTTTTGTTAGAATTAAGCATAAAATCTGCTGCATAAATTAATATGGTGTTCTGCCATGTTTCAGATGAAGGAGGCCCTTTATGTCAAGGCGAAATAGAGGTATGTAAGCAAAATAAAAATTCTACAGAGGCATAGAGACATGTGAAAACTCTAATGGATTTTTTCTAATGCTTTCCTCTGAACATTATATTGAAAAAATCCAGTTGTATATATATAACAGCAGACAGCCATACAACCAAATTACCAAACATACCTCTTGTCCTAGAAGATGACTTGCTATGTTTTCTTCTTCTTCTTCCTGCAGGATATTGATGGACAAGTGTGTATTGTTTGTCCTTGGCATAAGTTTAAAATTACCTTGGAAACAGGAGAAGGATTGTATGAAGGAATAAATCCTCTGGAGCCATCACCAACACCAAAGTGGCAATCGAAAGGAGTCAAACAAAGGATTCATAAGGTCACAATAGACAATGGAAATGTTTATGTGAATCCTCTAGATTTATCTGTGACCTTTGACTCTGATTATTTTGCTGACATGTACAAAAATGGTGGTGAATTAGTTATGGGAAAACAAAGCCACTCAGAAGATGCAGAGTAGGTCATGGCCAGATAGCAGAATCCTGAGGAATGCACAAACAAATAACTTTTGTTGGGAAATAAAAATGTACTGTGCCATGAAGATTGTCTCCAAGTTAAATTCTAATGTTAATGTTATGTTAAAGCATTGAAATACATAGAAATGAGTAAGATAAGAAGGCCTGCATTGTCAGAAATGTGACTGATCTTGTGCTGAGGATTTTTTTGCATTTGCATTTCAAAAAAGACTTAATTATAGCAGAGTGCCTCACAATATTTGGTATTTTGCTAGAACTATTTTAAATTTTAAGAGGGGATATAGTATACGATGACTTATAAAACTTGGTACATAGTTTAAGGTAGATAGTCAGGTGTAAAGGTTATCTTTATATACTTAACAGTTTATACTTCTGATGCCTGTGGCAAAAACAACATGAAAATTTTCAACTTTTGAGATATTTGTGTGATCTCTAGGTATTTATTAAGTGCCACAAAGGGAAGCACAGAACTTCAGCGTGTTTTGGTGCACTCTTTTATGCCTATTTGTGCATTATTACCTTGAGTATATAGAGGTATTTCTTTTCCTTCTTCTCACTGAACTCCTCTTTTTAGTTCATCGAATTATGTGGCAGGGATTTGTTATGTATAGCTTGTTTTTCCTGATTCTGTTGGTTAAAGAGGGAGCTGCTTGGTGTGATATGTGAACTAGTGGCCCTTGTTTGCTCGTTTTTATTTATTGTAACCACATTTTTATACATTCATTTGGAAAAAAAATGCTTTCTGTGTAGAAAACATAACCTGTGTTTTTCTGTGTGTGTTCACTGTACAATATCAAATCAGCCCCAAAAATCCCTTCCAAGGAAGTTTCTCTCTGAGCACTGCTGCACTCCAGGACATGGTGGGTTCTGCTGTTCAGCCTGTGGAGTGCAGAGACATCCTGTGCACACAGAGAATCACAGAATCATTGACGCTGGAAAGCACCTCTAAAACCATT
>VYZR01091513.1:59254-73999 GCA_013400675.1 Oxylabes madagascariensis
ATAATTCCTTATGTGTGTCACTTTCTTTGCACAATTAATACTTTTTACTACATTTTTTACTAATAATTGTTACTTTGAGCTGTGCTATCTATTGTCAGCTATTCTGGTTATGTTGCACCATCTTTTAGTGATAGTTTAATTTACTTGGGGAGAATTGTATGACTATATATAACATTGCAATGGATTTCTAGTTTATTTTAGATATAACTAATAGGAATGGTTTTCTGGTGGACTTACGAAATAATGAAAACATGAATTGCTAAAAGCTTTACATAAAATCTTGAAAGATTACAAAAGGAGGGTGTTAGAGCATGAGTTATTATTCTGCAGTATCAAGTAATGTTTTTGTTTGCTGCAGATAAAGCAAGGGAGAGAAGTATGTGCCTTTATGTGATTTCTGAGCATCTGATGCATTTGTTCAGTGAAAAAATTACTGATGAGTAATTACCTCTAAGTCTGTAGATGTCCCTTCTTCCGTGTTCTAAAAATTTGCTCAGACCTCTTGGATTTGGAATACACAGTCAAAGTTTCTTTGTAGTGTAACTTTCTATAGAGGGTTCATGAAAGGACAAATACTTACTATTAAACTAAGTATTTCTTAACTTACTTACTGTACCAAGTATTTCCATTTTTAGAGTATTTTACTCAAAATATTCAAACAGCATATAAGAAATATTCTTATTGAATAACTCTTTTAAAAATTAAACTGACCTGGTAAGTGTAGTAATGCACCCCACACCTGAGCAGGTGTTTTCTATATAAGGGAAAAGAGTTTCATCTTACCTCTTGACATATTAGGAACTTAAACTAGAATTTTGTTTAGCCTTCTCATTGCCATTGGCTCAGTACCAAGACAGAAGCAATTGTTGGACCATCTATCTGTACATCAAAAGCTGTACCTCTTTCTGTTGGTAGTTTGCCAATAGAACACTCCTAAGTCGTTCAGTACTTCAATTGTTCAGTCTTTCAGTGTCAGAGGTTTCTCTGACACCTGTGCTTGGCTTTTTCTTTGTTCGATGATGTTTATTATTCTACTTTGATTAAAACCCTTTACTTTGCAAAACACCTCTTGAGAGCCATCTCACTATTAATAAGCCACTTTCTGTAAGGTGCTGGACACTGTCAGATGGTATTGAACTCTCTGCAAGCTAATTCAATCAGGCTTACAGAAAAATTCAATGGGTAAGGTCAGTTGTCCTGTGGTTAGCACTTGCCTAAGTTTGACTGCATGACTTCTTTTGCAGAAAAGATGCCAATCCTGAAGGGTGAAGCCTCGCACTACAATGCAGACCTACACAACCTGCTCTGCTGCTGCCAGTGTGCAGATGTGGCCTTCTACCCCGAGGACCTCAGCACAGCAGTGGAGGCTCACAAGATCATCCTCTGCTCTGTCAGCCACCTCTTCATGCTGCTGTTTGGGGTGAAGAGCCTGTCTGACACCCACGACGCCTCCATTGTGCAGCTGGCACAGAGTCTCTTTGCAGTGGAGGCAGGGGATCCCTTCCCCTCATCCCCCCGTGGTGTCTCACCCTGTGTCCTGCCAGTCAGGGTGGTGGTGAAGGATTCTGTGTTCTGCTCTTGTCTCCCAGACATCCTCCACTTCATTTATTCAGGTACCTGCTGGGAACAGATCCGGCTACTCATTTCCTATTGTCTCATGAAGGAATATGTGCATCACGCTAGGAACATGGCTTTGCTGTTGTGAGATGAGGCCTCACCATGTTTCACACCTATTTTATCCCTTGTGATTACTATGCACAATGAAAAAAGTCCATCACTTATATTTAACAAAAATAAAATTAGTTGTCATTCCAGATCTAATGGGCCTAAATTAAACTATTCCATAGACTAACATCGTAACATTCAAAATTTTGCCAAAAAAAATTTGGAATTTGAATCAGTTTCAGATCCTAGGCTTTTAAAATATTGTGAATGGTTGCATGTTCTAAACACAAGGGCAAGAGTGCAGAATTACTTAAGAAAACCCATGTAATTTTTATTCTGAGTATGGTGCAGCTGACCACTGAGAAAACAGTGATAAGTGGTTGGAGGGTGGTGACCTCTGATGTGTTGCATGAGTTTTGCTACCAATTGGTACAGACGGTGACCTCAACTACCTAATGCCAGCTATTAAAATGGCACTGATATTTTTTTAGCTTTTCAGATGTTGCTTAGAAAGCCTCAGCAGAAAGATTTGGGGTTTGTTGTTTGTTTTTTTTTCTGGAAGTAGCCAATGCCTTTTTGTTCTTTGTAAAATATTTTCCAACCTGTCAGAGAATCTTTCAGCTTTCAATTGGAGTTTGTCCATCAAAGGCATTTCTTTCCAAAATAGCGACAAACATAAAGAACAGATAAAGAAGCTTTTCATTGATAAACTTCCCTGAATAGATTATTATTTTATTCTTATTTATTGGAGACAAGGATAGGGTTTGAATCCATGAAACTGGATTTTCAGCAGATGATGGATACAGTATTTTTAGTTCATATAGTAATTTAATAATTTGGGTTGGAAAAGACCTTTAAGATTATCAAGTCCAACCAATAACCCATCACTGCCAAGCCCATCACTGAAACCATGTCCCCAGGTGCTACATCTTTGAAGTGTCTCCAGAGACAGTGATCCCTCCACTGCCTTGGTCACCTTGTTTCAGTGCTTGACAACCCTTAAGGTGAAGAAATTTTCCTGATACTGAATCTAAACCTCCCCTGGGTGCAACTTGAGGCTGTTTCCTCTTGTTCTGTCACTTATTACCTGGGACAAGGGACCATCCCCTACCTGCCACAGTCTCCTTCCAGGCAGTTGAAGAGAGAAACAAGTTCACCACTGAGCCTCCTTTCCTCCAGTCTAAACCTCTTGGTAAACATCTTCATCTGTTACTGTCTACAGCTTGTGTCTACTGCCGTGTGTGCATTAATTTTCCTTTTTTACTTTCCTTTATGTCAGCCAAGGACCTGTGAAATTGTGTAGTTGCAGGCAGAGCTCTGCTTTAGGCCCCAGCTCCTAGCCTAAGGATCATTAGCAAAAGTCATTGTGCCTTTTGGTGCCTCTGAGAGATGATCATGTCTCTTGAAGGCGCTTGAGGTACAGGCTGAGAAGAGAACAAATCATGAGTTTTCAGCTTTTCAGAACTATGACATGATGCTTGTGAGATCTTAACCAGTGTGGTATGGATAGGAACTAATTGAGCAGATGATGCCATGTGCTATAGGTGTTGATTCAGCCTCTCGACAGCAGAGCATCTTTGGGGCTGTGCTGAATTGGGCTTGTCACTGAGCTTGATCTGTTTCTGTCTCCTTCCTGTCCTGGGTTAGAACTGAAAGTTACTGCAGAGCCCCATGATGCCTCTGTGACTTACTCCAGCAAAGTGCATGAAGACAAATTATCTTTGTTTTTACTCTCTTCATTTTTCCAAGAAAGGAATTGAGACATCCCAGTGAATGTCATGGCTTTGACTGTGAAAACAAGAATAACAGAAATTCTACTGTGAACTTTGTGCTGGTTTTAGCTATGAGGACTGACAATGTAACTGTACATGAAGTTTTTCTAGTTCAGATACCTATAGAACAATGCAGCCAGCAGCATGGGCAGAAGTTCAAAAATTTCCATAAATGTTGAAACATGAAGAATTTTTTTGCTAAATTTCTACCTGCAATATGTAGTGACTGAACTGGGAGGAATTCATAGATTAAGTGTGAAAGCAAATAAAGTGGTCTAGTCTGTTGGTACTTGGTTGCATTATAAGAAGTACCATGGAAATTTAATGTGCAAAAAATTGCATCTTGCTCTTACTAAAGCAAAGATCTGGCTAATTTATGTACAAACCCCCTACCATTTCTGCAGGATGTGTTTGGTGTTGATGTCATCTTTCCTCTGCTTGCTGAGGCCTGTGCCTTGTTGATTTATAATCTGTCTCCCTCTGGTTTTGTGATAGGTGCTTTCCAGTGGGAACAACTAGAAGAGGACATAAAAAAGAAGTTGAAGGATCCAGATAAAACAGAACATGTGCTTGAGAAAGTTAAATGCATCCTGAAAACTCCAGGGAAGGTACATCTAGCTCCCTTGGGTCACCATTAGTTACTTAAGTTTTTGAGAAATTGTTTTGTAGGCAAGGTTTTCTTGTCAGTCTTTGTTTTATAGTCACTTTGGCTTACACAGCCTGTACTTTTTCATGTTTTCAGTGGGTTGTTTCCAGTCACATCCACAGAAATCCTGATGTAACATGCAGAATTAATGTAATTGGTAAAAATCACACAAGCAGGTATTCTAAAACGATTACTTATGTTCACAGCTTTGAACATTGTCTATAGGAAATAGGATTATGGGTTGTTAATTCCCATGTAATAGAGGCTGCCCAGGATTTGCTCCTGAACATATGCCAAAAGTTGGGCTTCTGCAGTAGATCCAGAGGGTTGATTTCTCACATAAATGTTGTAATGTGGAAATCTGTCTGTAACTCAATATATTTAATTCAGTAGAAGACCACACAAAATATGTAACGTATATCATATTAAGTTAATAAAAAGTCCCAACATAGAATTAGTTTTAATATAGAATTAGTTTTTACAGACATTTTCTCTTGAAGCTCATACATTCCCTGATAATATTGAAGTTGGTCCTATGATTTCTGTTGATTTATATAGGAAAACCTCTCAGATGCTCTTGGAACACCACAATATAGAGATCAAAAAGTTACTGAGCTGTTTTCAGCTTCTGACTGCTTTGTCTTAGGCTTACCAGCCCTTAGTGCCTACAGCAAAAACATTTATAGGTTTGGCCTTGGAGAGCCTGAAGACTTTTAAGATAGTGAGCCTGAGCTGTTGTCATTTCTTTTATTCTTTTTTTATACCTTCAGAGTACTCTTATTTCTCATTTATATGTTTTTCTTTGGAGGCCAAATAGAAGGTATTGTGATTTTTCTTAGTAAAACTAAAAAATTTATAAATTTCAGATTTTAACCAAAAATTCAACCTTATCTGAACTTCACTTGTCACAATCTAGCAATATGATTTTGATGTTATTCCTTTTGGCAGCTTTAGATTATATTCTTAAGGTAAGACAACCAAAACCGGAAACTAACTGGGAGTACTGAGTTTTGGGGGGTCTTGACCCTACCAGGTTATTGTAAGAGGAGTCTGTGCTCCAGGCTGTGAGCTCCCCCTTGCCTCTGTGGAGGCAATTCCAGGACAATATAAAGAAACACAGAACTTTCAGCTGCCTTGCCTCTGTACACAGCATTGCACTGCAGGGTGGATGGGTGTCCCACCGCTGCTACCCCCATCGTTGTCAAACCTCATTTTGCTGCATCATCGGGTCTGAACAGGGAATGTATAAAAAAGTTTGGACTCCAGAAAACTGATGAAGCCCAACCTGCTGGTAGGGGCTGGATGGGGGAGTTTCATTGAAGGTCAAGAATACCAAGGAGAGAGCTGAGGTGTGACTGTGGGAGACAAGAGACCCCTCAGAGCTGATGCACTATAGGGAATAGGAAATTAGAAGAGAAAAGGTGGTTCCAGAGGAATGCACATGTGAAAAGCTGTTGTTTATTTTCCCATATAAATGATGTCCCATAATACTTAGTTCTGTGGACAGCAGCACATGACAGCGCTTTATTACTGTAGTGGTTTCACGTTTGCTGAATTCTGTTTGCCAGATTTAGTGTAGTGGTTTGAGTGTCTTTACTGCTGTGAGATAGAATTAGGAAGAAAAAGGTAAAACAGGCCCAACTTAAAAGTAAACAGATAGATTTTATTAACACACAAACTAAAAGAATGAAGAAGAAGAAAAGAAATGAAAATTGAAACTGCAAAACCCTTCTCCCTTTCCCACAAACTGTTCACTTTCCCACAACCAACATAGAGAGAGAAATTACGTTTTTTAGTCAATTTCACTATATAAACATAGTCTTTCATCACTTTGGGAGAGGAGTCTGTCTTAGTGTCTTATGGATCCCACTAACAACTTAAAACAGTTCTCCTGTGGGTTTTAACTGTAAAAAAACCAGCTGCCTGGTAAAAAATGTTGCTTGTGTGACCCCTCCCATTAGCAGTTTCCCAAGCTGCTTATGGGTCATGGGCCTAGACTTTTGCATTTTAGGGTGTCACCTTTGAAAGATACAAACTTTAAAGAACAAAGGATTCCTCATCTCAGGGAACAGAGGTATCTTCTTACTTCTCATCTCTATCTCTCTTCATGTATCTCATAGTCCATCACAAAACACCTTTGTTCAAAAATCCACACACAAATTTGAACAACATCTCTCTAAATGCATGTATTTCCCATAATTTGAAAGGATATTTAGTCCAGTTTCCATGGTTTACACCCAGAGAAGTCTCGTCAGAAATGTCCACTTCGTCAATTCCTTCTTCCAATAATCTTTATCAGTTCTTTTGCTGACTCTGTCTCATGCTGTCCCTCTATGTATTAAATCACTCTGTCTTTCCTCTCTGTCTCAGAAAGAGTTAAGTCTTGAAAGTTTCATGTTGCCAGGAAAGGGTTAACATTCCTCCCCAGGCTTGCAGATAATTATGTGATCTCTGCCAGGTGGCAAGGCTGTAAACTTTCAAAAACGCTGTTGATGGTGGGGGGCTGGGGGAGAGGCTCAGGAACAGCACCAGGATCTCAGGCTGGTAGATGCCTCTCTTTCTCGGTCTCATTTCGGGTGGTCCTGATTTGAAGTTGCCCTCTGTGGCTCACCATCTCCCCAGCTGCTGCTGCGATCCAGCGTCTAGCTTGGCCCCCCACTGGGACTACAGCAACAGCTGAGCCCGGCCAGGCCACAACAGGCCCAGGGGGTTGATCTTGACACAAAGCGATTCCCTGGGGCCCGGACATCTCCTCTCCGGCCCAGGTCTGCAGCGCCGGCAGTTTTAAAGTCGGCTAGGTATTAATAGTTGTGATTTTCCCCTCCCCCGCCGGCCGCCAAGGCCCCAGCCCGGCTCTGACAGTCTGGGCCATCCCGGCCCCCTCACGCAGGGAGGGAGCCGGGACTGGCCTCTTATCTCCTCCGACGCTGGAAGGGAAAGGGCAGTTCCCTAGGGGCCTCTGATATTTAAACCCCTGAAAGTTCACACAGACGTGAATGCAGACATAGTCACTCTTTCTAATTGGTTTGTCAAGCTATAACTTCCTGAAAAAATCACTTCTGAGCCAAACTACCACAATTACGAATTTATTTTTCAGCTAAACACTGTAAAGGACTGCAAGTCTCACCAGATAAAACAGCTCAATAATACTTCTCTCAGGCTCTTCTTTAACACACCTGTGCTGGCTGATGTAATCTTCAAAATACAAGGTATGGTACCTCTCCTCCCTTGGCCTCCAGCCTTTATCCTTTCAGGAATGTGGGACATAGAGATGACCATGTTCCATGGCATCAAAACTAAGGAAATACGAGTGCTTTCACTATGGAAAGCAGGGAAAGCTTGTCCCTGTGGATGTCCTGTAGCAGTGTCCACTCCCAGTATGGTTTGTCTAGCCTGAGCCTATAGGAATTCCCTCTCCTGTCATGGCACACTGTGCCTCCCTGATTGACATTATTTTTTATTCTATTTTATTCTGGTTTGTATCATTTTATTTTATTTTATTTTATTTTATTTTATTTTATTTTAATCTCACTCCTGTTCCCAGCTGCACAAGCACTAGGACATATTCAAAGGCTCTGCCCAACATCACACCTTGGAGAGGTATGGGCTTCACCTCTATGCTTGTTGCCCTCACTGAAAAGAGATGGTGGTTATTGACTGCTGGCCAACATCTTCCTGTCTGTCTCAGGCGGGTGCTGGCTGTGGAAGCACCTGTCTTGTCCCCACAGAAGCTGACAGGGACTGGCTTCACTGTCCTTGCTACCAGGGTTTGGTGACCTGCAGATCTGCTGCCACTGGCACCCACCACAGTTTACTGCCTGATGTGCTGCAGTGTCAGGATTCAGTTTTTTGTCTGGAAATTAAATGTGTTCATCCTTATAATAAAAGATGTGGTGGGAGAAATGTGTTGCATGCTTTTGTAAGAATAAGAATGAGATGGTTTTTAAAAGCTAACACTATTCTCCGTTTGTCCATGCTCACCCTTCATGCAGAAATGGCTTCTAGAATTAGATAGTTGTTTATTTATTTTCAGATGTAAATCTCAGAGACAAATAAGAAGCATTAATTTCTCAAACATAAGCACACAAGGACAAGCAGACTCTTTCTAGATGTTCTGCTTAATACACAGAAAAAACTCCACAAAAATATCTTTGAAAAAGAGAGGGAAATACCGATTTTGAGCTCAAGGACACAAACAATTCACCTCAGTGTCCCACTCCTGAGAGAGTCGTTGTGGGAAGCTGACAAAACCACAACACTATATATTTTACAGATATAAAACCCAAATCTCTGAATGGGTTGACACGTACTTTAAAAAATCATGCTTATCCAGTAATAAAATGTGAACTGTTTTTCCTAATAATTGATACATCTTCCAAACTTTTTTCTCTGATTCATCAATCAGAATATCTGTATCAAAATTTAATAACTGCTAAGAGAAATTGAAGGCCCTAATCTTAACCAGACAAATTTGTAACTTTTTGAGCAATTCTTTGGATAATTAACATTACTTTGAGCTTTCTAGCTTATAGAAGTACGGGAGACAGGAAAAATAGGAGCCTGTCTGTGTAAAGACACAGAACGTGACTGAACTTCTTAGTAGATAAATGTCCATTCACAAGCACATACAGGACATATAACGTGCAGCTTAGACGTCTTGAAAGTAGAAGTACAGGGGGTAGAAATAGAACAAAAGACAAAAAACACCAGAAGGCTTCAAAGAATTGTTCAGAATTGCCAATGTTGTGGTTAAAGACATAATTAAAACAGTAACTTCTTTGTAAGTATATACAGTATATTTATCTTGCGTGTCAGTTGATCTGTTTATTATAATTTTGATTGAAACATTTACATCCAACTCTAAATGCTCATTTTGGTTTTGGTTGCTGTCCTGACTGACACTTGCTTGGCACTTCCTTGCTTACAGAATTAGACTGCTCAGTCCAGCTAGACTCTGCAGCCATAAAGGCCTCTACCACCCTGGGCTGTTGGCCTCTCCAGGTCTTCCCAATGTTGTAATAAAGCAAAGGATTGACTTGCAAATAATAGAAAATTAATAAATTTCTGGAAAAAATCATTTGTGTTTTTTTCCATAAGAAAACCATTCCGGAAATTCACTTAGGCACAGTATTTAATCTACTTAAATTTGTATTTACTTACTGGACTTAATGGAATTTCATATGGAAAAATTTGCCTTTCTCTGCTTTATGTGGTTATTCTGGTACAAATATTAATTACCAGTAGGGTTGCTGGTGAACATAAATGACTCTTCATAGAATCATTCAGGTTGGAAAGACCCCATAGATCATCAAGTCCAACCATTAACTATTTGCATTACAATTCATAGCACTGCATATTTATGGACTAGGCTGGAGGTTCAGGCAGTGTGAACAGATTTATTCTGTCTATTTTTTTGGTTTAGTCTGTTTCATTTTGGTTTAATTATGTTTTTGTTTGTTGATTTTGCTTTTGTTTACTGTTCATTATTCATCTTAACTGACATGCAGTGAGTGTGTTGTTATTTATTGTCAACTTTAAACACTTTAATCATGTTTAGTAGAGTGAAGACCTCCTAAAAAGACATGAGCTTTAAAATGAAGATCTTTCTGTGTTATATAAAGTCATTGTATATTTATTTTTATCTTGCATCCTGCAGGTGCAACAGTACCAGCCCACAGGGCTGTTCTGGTGGCCCGCTGCGAGGTTATGGCAGCTATGTTTAATGGTAATTATCTAGAAGCAAATAGCATTCTGGTTCCAGTGTATGGGATTTCCAAAGACACTTTCCTGTCCTTCCTAGAGTACCTTTACACTGACTCCTGCTGTCCAGGTAAGGAAACTGTAAAATACAGTTCTATATCTGTGACTCATTTTTCCAGAGCAGGGCATTGATAGAGAGTAATGTAGCAGTACCTATTTAATTGAAAAATGACAATATTTGAATGTGCAATGTTTCAAGAAAGAGAACTTTTTTGTATTGTGCAATAAAAGAAGAAATCTTTCCTATACAAGTAAAATAGAAGAAATGTTTCTAATGAAATTATGCATTTGCCTTGTGCTTACATAACAAGACTCGAAGAAGTTGTAATTTCATTTCTGATCCATTATAATATTTGGAATTTTCTTTTTTACATTACAGTAATACTGCTTTTTGTGTTTTATTTAAAAGCTGTCAGTTCTTGAACACACATATAGCTGAGTTTATTATAAACAAGGTTAAATTGCAGGGATACCTTATTTATACATGTGGTTATCTTATGTGTATGTAAACCTAGAAAAAACGTGTAAATGGGAATGTTTCGCTAGAAGAATTGAGCTAAAATATTTTTTATGTCTTGACCTTTATCTTTTTTTATGAGAAGAAAACCTGCATACTAAATCTAAAACATGATTTAAATGCAGCTAATTTTTCCTTGATATAATGAATAAATGATGTTGTGATAGGTATTTTTGCTTTTGTTTTCTTTTGAAATAATTATTCTACCTTATTCTTATATACTCCATGTTTCTCTTTTCACTCCACCTAGTATTTTCTTGTTTATCTGTTTAAAAATGCANTGAGACTATATATCTTGACTTTAGTAAGTTGTTGGTTCTTTATGATTTTTAAAATCTTAACAGCAATTTCTGTTTCCAAGAAAACATGGTGATATAAAATCTGTTTAATAGGGATAACTGGTGACACAAGGCTGGCCAGAAGAAATCCTTCAGCCTTTAATTGCCAAAGGTGCAGTCACAGAATCCTAGAATTGCCTCTACCACTGTACCCAGGGCAGCCTGCTCAAGAGCTTGACAACCCTTGCCGTGAAGAAATTTTTCCTACTATTCAACCTAAACCTCCCTGCACAACCTGAGGCCATTTCCTCTTGTCCTGTCACTTTTTATATGGGAGCAGAGACCAACCCCCACCTGTCCACAACCTCCTTTCAAGGAGTTGTAGAAAGTGATAAGGCCCCCCAGAGCCTCCTTTCCTCCAGGCTAAGCCCCTCCAGCTCCCTCAGCTGCTCCTCACAGGACTTGTACTTCAAAGGTCACCTCACCTTCAGGAAGCCACAGAGCTTCAACTTACCACCAGGATGAGAACAACAACCAAAAATCAAGCCCATCAAGACAATTACCCTAGACCCCATTGTGTCACCAAGCCCAGGTGATGCAGTGGGAAGGGGTCAAGGCTCCTGGGTACCAGGTGCCCAAGGCACCACCCACATGATGCCTTTGCTGCTCTACTCAGGAGCCAACCAACAAATCCACCTGCCTCCTCTGCATCTGGAGCTCCCACCAGCCCCACCGAGATGCTTTGCCCCTCTCCCTGCTGGGGGANCTCTTTGTTTGTCTTTGGACTTTTGTCAGTGTTTTCTTGTATCATTAAAGTGCTTTTCTAAAAGAGAATTTAGCTAAATCCCCTTATTTATTATCACTTACTCCAAATAGATTAGCAGCACTTGACTCATCATCTTCAAGGTCCACGATATTGACAGCAATTCTTTACATCCATCTGCCAAAAAGTTCTAAACACTGTTTTGTTCTTAATTGAATAGTTTATCTGGAAAAACAAGGTGATACAGCAAACAAAAATTTATAGTAATGAAAAATAAAACAGAGTGATCACAGCAGTCTGATTCTGTGTTTTTTGTTAGGTCACTAAAAGACAACTTGGTAAAAAGTAGCTTTGATCATCTTGTCAAAAAGGTAAAATACATGTAACTTGTGTCTTCTTGTTTTTTAGTCAGTATTCTTCAAGCAATGTCTCTGCTGATCTGTGCAGAGATGTACCAAGTAATGNAAGGCCCCCCAGAGCCTCTTTTTTTTTCCCAGTATAAAAAGCTTCACCTTGTTCAGCCACTCGCCATAAGATTGGGGCTACAGATCCTCTAGTCACACCCTCATCTGTGGAATTTCCTTTATCATGGACATACTGCAGTAATTCAGCTTAACCACAGCTTCTTCCAGTAAAGAAGCTTGTGTTTTAGACAAGTAAAGACGTATTCATTCCTCTTTTAGTCAAAAAGAAAATTATGTGGTATGCAGGTGACAAAGGAGCTCCAACTAGATAGAATATTGAGACAAATGCATAAAAGCATGAAAAGAAAAGATTAGAGGCTGAAAAAAAAGAGACAATAAACGCAGGGCTGGAAAACAGAAGAGGAGCCTTAACCAATTAGGGCTTTCTGCAGAAAGAGGACACCACAAAACCTACATGCTACATTCCTTCCCTCCATTTCTGTGAAGCTCTGCCTCTGTGCAGATGACAATTCATGATTCCTTTAGGGTTTTTTCTACCTCTGGGAGGGGGACTTCTGTAATTTGTCCTTGGGTATTCACCTGTTTATATATTTCCATTAAATGACTTTTCCTTCATTATCTTCCACAGTCAAAACTTTATTTAGTAAGTTGCTTAACAATGGAAACCTGAAATATTTTAACATTGTGAGATGTGGTTATGTTTCAGACATGATAGCATTAAATGGGTTTTTGTCTTTTCTTTCTTCTATCAGTTTCACAATTCTGATTGCCTTTCAACTTGGCTTCTTCATTTCATTGCCACTAACTACCTTATCTTCAGTCAAAAGCCTGAATTTCAAGAACTTTCAGGTATTTTTCTGTTCATTTTGAAGAGACATGTTTTTCTGTTTTGCTGAGATGAAAAGTGATGTTCTGAATAATACCATTTTTACATGAGAATATAATTAGGGTTTCTTTAGGATATTTAGGATGTTTCTTTAGGATGTTTTACCACCCTACTGTGACATCAGCACACAACATGACACAGCCAGCACTGCATCACCACTTTTTTGGTTTCTATTGGGATGGCCAGGTTCACACCCATAACTGAATTTGCTGGAACCGTTTGGTCGTTGTATGTCAACCCCTTCATGTTATCTTCATAATTCAAATCAAGGTAATGGGTCATTTTTGACACTTCTTCAAGTGCTGGGGTTTTCCTTGAGAAAATAGGGTTCTTATAGTACAGTCCAGCAGATCTCATAAAATGAGATGCAAAAACTATGGTCCATTCAAGTAAATAAATCCAGCTTCTTCCAGGGACCTGATATTTATTTTTCCAAGCATTTGTATTTGCTTCTGGTGGTGTAACTAGAAAATTTTGCTCATTGCCTGTTTGATTTTCCTTCACCCTGAGGAGGGGTGCATCTCTTTGACCTGGATACATCTCTTTGTCCTGTGACACCTCATCACCTTGAGATTCAGGGCTGAAACACAGAAGCAGGCAGTGGCTCTCCAAGGGCTTTCCAAGACCTGAGACCTTCACAGAATCACAGAATCAACTGAGTTGGAAGAACGCACAAGGATCACTGAGTGCAACTCCTCGCCCTGCACAGCACCATCCCCAAGAGTCACACCATGAGAGTATTGTCCAAAACTTTCATGAACTCTGTCAGGCTGGTGCTGTCATTACTGCCCTGGGGAGCGTTCCAGTGCCCAAACACACACTGGAGGAAGAATCTTTTTCTAATCCAGCCTAAACCTCCCTGACATAACTTCAGGCCATACCCTTCAATCCTGTCACTGGTCACCACTGAGAAAAGATCAGTGTCTGACCTTCCTTTTCCCCTCTGCCCCTCTTCTTCCCCTCGCAAGGAAGTTGCAGAACCCACTGAGGTCTCCCCTCTGTCTCCTCCAGGCTGAACAGACCAAGTGCCCTCAGACGCTCCTCACACAGCCTCCCCTCAAGGCCCTTTACCATCCTCCTTAGGACACTCTCTAATAGTTTAATATCATTCTTATAATGTAGCATATTATGTCAGTATTATCATTCTTATATTGTAACCCCAGTCTGCCCCAGGACTTGAGGTGGTGCCATCCCAGTGGACAGCAGAGCAGGACAATCCCCTTCCTTGCCTGGCTGGTGATGCTGGGCCTGGTGCACTCCAGGGACAGGGATGTCCCTCCTGCCTGCCAGGGCACTGCTGACTCATATTCAACTTGCTATCGACCAGGACGCCCAGATCCCTTTCCAGGGCACTGCTCTCCAACATCTCATTCTTCAGTCTGTCCATACATCCAGGGTTGCCCCATCTCAGTCACAGAGTCCAGCACTTTCCCTTTTTGAACTTCCTATGGTTGGTGATCACCCAGTCTTCTAATTCACTGAGGCCTCTCTGCAGGGCCTCCCTGCCTTTGAGGAAGTCAACAGCTCCTCCCAGATTTGTAGCATCTGCAAACTTGCTCAATGTCCTTTCCAGTTCTCCATCCAAGTCATTTATGAAGATGTTGAAGAGCACAGGGCCAAGGATGGAGCCCTGTGGAACTCCACTAGTGACAGGCCTCCAATTTGATGTCACCCCATCGTCACCCCATAATGTGTTTATCCAGCTCTGGACATTTTGTCCAGCAGGATCCTGTGAGAGACAATATTGAAAGCTTCATTGAAATCCAAGAAGATGACATCAACTGGCTTCCCTTGATCAACAAGATGGCTTACCCTGTCATAAAAGGAAATCAGGTTTGNCTTGTTACTAGCTTAGTAACAAGGAAACATTGTGTGGTAACTCTTACATCTGTGCCATAGCAGAGTTCAATGCAAAATTGAACTTATCAGCACTTATCTTTACTTTTGTACTTCTATTTATATCCTCAATGTTTTTTAATTTATTTTAGAAGACTTTTTGACTGTGCACATGTGTTCTATGTCTATATATTACA
>VYZR01091519.1:0-43250 GCA_013400675.1 Oxylabes madagascariensis
TCCATCAGCTCCATGTCCTTCTGCTGTTGGACCTTGGAGCTGAATGCAGAATTCCAGGTGGGATCTCACCTGAGCAGGGCAGAGGGGCAGAACTCCCCTTTTCCCGCTACCCACACTGTGGGATGAGCCACACAGGGAATTTCTGGGATTTATTTTGTATTTTATTTTTCTTTCTTTCCAAAAACCTGGACATTTTTATCTCCCCCATTCCTCCACTCAACCCCAGTGTTTGAAAAAGGAAGGAAAAGGTTTCCTCTGGCTCTTCCCATTTATTTACCCAGGAAACAAATCCACTGAGCAAACACCACATGGATTTTTTTTTCCAACACCCCATTCCTGCCAACTTTTCCAGGAAAAGACATGGAAAGGCTGAACAGGATTGTTTTTTTCCAAGCATTGGGGTAGCTTGTTTTTAAATGTAGAGGCAAAATCCCAGCAAATTCAGCTCCAAACTGCTCCAGGCTGGACAATCCACAGCTTTTTTCCATCAGCACCAGGCTAAAGATCCAAAGGAATTTTATCCATGCACTACAAATCTTTAATTTTGAAGCAATAACCTTTAGACTTGCAACATAATCCCCCCTCCTCCTCATCCTCTAATTTCAAGCTTGATTATTCTTTCTTCTACCCCCCCAGATTTCCCAAGTTTCATAAGCTTGGAGCACCGAAATGCCGAGAAATCAACTTTATTACTCAGCTGGATTTGTGGGAGGGAGAGAGGGAGGGAGGGAGGGAAAGTGGCCACTCCAAAGGACACCCAAAGTGCTGAGCCAGCAAAAAAAGAGCCCCCTCAGTGCATTTCCCTGATAATTAAGATGTGTTTTGCATCCCGTTTTTCCTCACTCCCCCTTCCCACAGCTCCAATTCCAACCAAAACCAGGCTGATTTCTGCTGAGCCAGCACATTTCCCCCTGGGCTTTTTTTTTTTTTTTTTTTAAATATAACACGGGAGAGGCAGAAGTTGGGATTCTGTGGCTTTTTTTCCTTAATTAAATGAGGCATAGCAGCGTGGATGGAGCAATGGGATCTCATCCCACAGGAAAACACCATTATTTTATGGACTAACCATTATCCCCTTCTTCCAGGTGCAACAGGAACGCTCCACTGCTGTTAAATCATTCCAGTTCCAAAGTGGAAAGTTCATTTTATTTTATTTGGGATAAAAACAATCAACAAGTAGGTAAAATATTCCCCAAAAATTGTATTTTAATATTTTATGGAATTTATGGAATTTAGTATATTAAAAAAAAATAATTATGGAATTTTGCCTGCCCAGCCTGGAATGTGCTCCAAAATACTAAGGAAAAATGAAATAAACACAAAATATGATAAAAAAAAGTTGTCCTTGGGATAAAATCCCTGTGGATGTGGCACCTGGGGACAAGTCATGGCCTTGGCAGTGCTCGGGGAATGGTTGGACTCAATCCTAAAGGGATTTTCTGACCTATTTATGATTCTAAAGCTGGATTTCATGGAATGGTTTGGGGTGGATCTTCAGAAATCTCCACTTCCACCCCCAGTTCCACTTTTCCCTATCCCAGGTTGCTCCAAGTTCCATCCAGCCTGGCCTTGGACACTTCTAGGGATCCAGGGGCAACTACAACTTCTCTGGGAATTCCATTCCAGGGCCTCCCCACCCTCCCAGGGAATAATTCCTTCCCAATATCCCATCTATCCCTGCCCTCGGGCAGTGGGAAGCCATTCCCTGTGTCCTGTTCACTCCATTTCTTGTCCCAAGTCCCTCTCCAGCTCTCCTGGAGCCCCTTTAGGCACTGGAAGGGGCTCTGAGGTCTCCCTGGAGCCTTCCCTTCTCCAGGCTGGGCATTCCCAGCTCCCATCCTGGTTCCAGGGCAGAGGAGCTCCAAGCCTTGGAACATCTGGATTCACTCCAACAGCTCCATATCCATTGGATCCACTTGCTGGGTGTTCAGGCCAGAGCTCTGCATTCCAAGCCCAACCTCAGCCGCAAATTCATTCCCATTATTCCCTCTGCTCCCATCCTGCCTTTTTAATGATCTCCCACCAGCTGAGTCTTGGCTATCAAGAGTCTATTCCTGCCTCCAACCAAACTCCAGAGCTGGGGGGATGCTCAGGGGATCAGGACTCACCGGAAGAGGTTTTCTGCTCCCGCTCTCATCCTCATTTCCTTGTTGATCTGTTGGTTGATCCGGGCCCGGCGGTGCTGGAGTTTGCTGCGCTGAGTCTGGGCAAAGGGGTCACAGCCCTGCTGAGAGAGAAGGGCAGGGTCTCATCCCAAATCCACTTTGTTTTGGGATTCAAAAAGTCCGTCGATCCCATAAATCATGCACTTTCAGAGCCCAGAGTCACAGAATGCTTTAGGCTGGAAGGGAGTTTAAAGATCATGGAATTCCATCCCTTGCCACGGGCAGGGACACCTTCCCCTGACCTGGGGTGTTTCAACCTGGCCTTGGACACTTCCAGGGATGGGGAAGCCACAGCTTCTCTGGGAATTCCATTCCAGGGCCTCACCACCCTCACAAGGAATAATTCCTTCCCAATATCCCATCTAACCTTGCTCTATTCCAATTTAAAGCCATTCCCTGTGTCTTGTCCCTCCATCCCTTGTTCCAAGTCCCTCTCCAGCTCTCCCGGAGCCCCTTCAGGCACTGGAAGGGGCTTTGAGGTCTCCCTGGAACTTTCACTTCTCCAGGTAAACATTCCCAGCTCTCCCAGCCTGGCTCCAGAGCAGAGGGGCTCCAGCCCTTGGAGCAGCTCTGTGCCGCCCTCTGGAATTGCTCCAGCAGTTCCACATCCTTCTGCAGTTGGACCCCGGAGTTGGATGCAGAATTCGAGGTGGGGTCTCACCTGAGCAGGGCAGAGGGGCAGAATTCCCCTTTTCCTGCTGCCTACACTGTGGGATGAGCCCAGGACACCGGGAGTTTCTGGGATTTGAGCACACATGGCCGGGTCACGTTGAGTTTCTCACCCCCCAGACCTTCCCCTGCCCTTGGAATAACCATTTTATTCCCCAATCCCACGTGTTACCAACAGGGATTTCTTCCCCTGAGCTCTTGCCAAACTCAGCCCTGAACAGGAATTCCACATCCCCTTCCCAGGCTCTGGACATGAGCCAAGATCCAGGGGGGCTGGACAGGAGTTCAATATGACCCCAAAGCTTGGGAAGAAATGTGATCCCAAGGCCATCTCCAGGATATGGAGCACAGGGAGTCAGGAGTTCACGGGGATGCAGGAATGAGGGGCACCTGGCACTAAATTGATTCCATCCTTTCCGCGGCTCTGGCTCGGAATTTCTGCAGACAGGGAAAACACGTTGAATTCCCAATTTCAGGAAATAGCAGCCACCAAATTTCCCTCTGGCTCACAGGGTTATTATGGGATGCCTCAGGGAATGGGGCTGATATGAGGAGCATCCCTGAATCCAGGGCCATAAAAGCTCTGCCCAAGTGGGGATGATTCCCCTTGTGCAATGGATGATTTAGAGGCATGGAATGAGCCTCTGGAAAATCCCTGGATAAAAAAAATCCCTGGTTGGGAAGGCACAAAGCTGGGAAGTTTAAGAGCATGGAAAGTTTTGAGACTGCAAAGCATGGGGAGATCCCAAAATCATGGAATGGTTTGGGTTGGAAGAGACCTGAAGGAACATCTCATTCCAACACCTGCCCTGGTTTCCCAGAGAAGTTGTGGATGCCCCTGGAATTGTTCCAGGCCAGGCTGGATGGGGCTTGGAGGAACCTGGGATAGTGAGAGGTGTCCCTGCCCATGGAATGAGATCTTTAATGCCCCTTCCAACACAGACCATTCCATAATTCCATGGAATGCTTGATCACATCTCCAGTGGGACCTAGCAAGGAGGAAATGGAAAATTTTGCATTTCCATGGACTTCAGCCTCCTTAAAATTAATTCCTCATATTTGAAGTCCACCGAGTGCTGCTTCCTTTGGAAAAAGGGTCTGGGATTAGCACTGGGATTTTCATTTAGGGAAAAGATTGGAGATCCTAATTGGTCCCTTGGAGACCGAGGAATCAGAGTGACACCAGCTGGTCCATAAATCTGTGGGATTAATGCTTTACAGTGATCCATGAATTTGATGAAAGGAACAAGCTGGAAGCATAAGATCCCAATTGTGCTGGAAAAGCAGTGGAATTTGAAGCAAACACCCCAATAGCTACATAAATCTTGGGTCTGAAACACTCAGGAGCAAATAGAGGAAAGTTGGATCCAGAATTGTCACTTCTGTCTTTATCTGGCGGGGAATCCACCCATCCTGCTGGCTCCTTAGGAAAAAAAAATCTAGGAATTAGAGGAAAAAGGGGAAAGGATCGGGAAATCAAGCCGAGATGTAGAGAGAAGGTGCTCATTAAAATTTCAAGGTTTAATTTCAAATTTCAAGATGAGATCTTTGAGAGTTTGAGAGATCCAGAGACAAACATATGCAAATATACCTAAATATATGCAAATGAGACAGTTCCAGGCTCCCTCTCTCTGCCTCCAGAGCCACAGAAATCCATGCAAAGCTCAACAGGTGGGAAGTTTCTTTTCTCCGACTCCTGCTCTTCCTGCAAATTCCAGCACTCCGGAGTCCTTTCCACCTCTGGCAAAGGTTTGTTTCGAAGCAGCCAGAGGATTTTAAGGGAGTTTTTGTGGGGAAAAGGACAGAAAACCACCTGGAGACACAGGGAAGAGGCCTGGGAAGTGCAGGTGGGATGATGGAAAAGGCACAAGTAGAAGGACTATCCAAACCCAAAATAAAGATCGCTGTCGGGAGGGAAAGCACCAGTAATGAAGGAAGGAAAGGTGCACGATGCAGAAGACACTGGGATGGCTCCACAAGATACCCCAAGAGGGTTAAAACCTCTTCCCTGCAGCAGCCATGAAAGGATTTAGAAAATTGATTTGACTTCTCCTGCTGGGAAGCACTAAAGCTGTTCATGGAGCTGTGAGGGCTTTTTCCCCCTGGCTTCTCCATCAGATTTAATGGGATAAGTTCTCAATCCCTACCCAGGCTCCTAAGCCAGCAGCAAAAAGGTGCTGGAAAACCAGGAGCCCCTGATACAAACCCAGAGCCTTGTGAGGTTAAGTCAGGAATTCAAGATCAAGGATTTCCTGTGATCTCCACACATTTTGTTTTCCTCAACACTTATGAGGCCGGCAAAGTGCAGGAATATGAGATTGCTGTGCATCTTCCCTCAAGAGGCTCTGCCTTGATCCCAAAAAATCATCCCTGGCTTGCATGGATCAACAGAAACATCATTCCATGAGGAACAACCAAGTCTCATCTGCAGGAGCTCCTGGAGCATCACAGAAAAGTTGTAATTCCACAAATCCTGGAGCAAGAAGGAAATTTGGCTCCCGGAAAGCATAAAAGGCCATCTTTAAATCCAAATATAAACGAGGAAAATAAGGAGTCAAGGAAAGAGCATTTGACCTTCCAACAGTTCAAAGGATCCCAAAGCTTTTCCTGTCAGAGTTCCAGCTGAAAACTAAAAACCACGGAATGAGCTTCCAGGGATTTAAACATGACTTACATAAAGGGGAAAAAAAATCCCACCCAAATCCCACTGTTAGGTTCCAAAAGGGATTTTCCTCACTGAATTCTTCTTTGCTCAAGCTCTTGAGGTCACCCCTATAAGGTCAGAAGAAAGAAGAGCTCTTTCATCCAGGCTTTGGGGTGCACCTGGGGACACCTGGAAAAGGGAATTTGGGGGTTTAAGAAGTGGCTCTGGAGATAATCAGACTTTTCCTTCCTGGTTTAAAGGTTTTAAAGGAAGAATGAGCACAGAACTCTGGAGGAGCCATGGAACAGCAGCTTTCGTCTGTACACAGGGATTGATGGATCAGAAATCCATGAAAATGAGTGAGGTGTGGCCAGCCCTGCTGTTTATCACTCGTAACAAAGCAGGATTAGGGTCAGGAATTGGACTCTGTGATCCCAATGAGTCCATTCCAACCTCTATCTATGATTTTATTGGAAAAGGGCTCTTTAGGCCCAGAAAAATCAGGGGAAATCCCTCTGCATTCGCCCCCTCATGTAGAAGTGACAATGGAAACAAAAATCCCCACCCAGGCTCTCCACATCAGGGAAAAAAAATTCCGTAAGACCCTCTTCCAGAGCGAACCAAGACCAATAGCTCCCCTTTGAGGGACATCAAGGATTCTCCAATCTTATCTTTGCAGGGAACCTTTGGAATGACTCAAGGGGATTTTCACCTCCAGCCACCTTTCCCATTTCCAGAGGGCTCAACCAGGGCAGCAATCAGAATGCTTAGGGAATGTTTGCTCAGGGTGCATTTTGAACTTTCCACCCCCAGGAGATGAAGCCTTGGGTGACAGCCACACCCTGAGAGTGATTTGTGACCTCGGTGACAAAAACCAAGGCAGCAGCCTCCCTGTTTTCCAGCACCCGGGACAAACTGAATCACCTGGAAGGTGATGTGGAAGCCGGTCAGTCCAAAGGGTAATTCCATGACAAAGGGAGTGTTTCTGCTCCTTTGTAGCTGGAAGCAACAGAGGAAAAGCGAAACTGAAGGACATTAAATGAAATGTGGGAAGGGAAAACGGGATCCTTGGAAGTGCTGTTAAAGTTTCAAGGAACAGAGATGCAGATCCAGTTCCTGAAAAGCTGGCACAGATCAGGAGTGTGCTGGTAAAATCCAGGCACGGATCTCTCCAGAGAAATGAGGAAGGGGTTGGTAACTGGGAGTTATTGCCCCAGCAGGAATTGCAGGAAAAGCTCCTGGAGAACCTGGCTGGATCCCAGAAGCTGCTCCACAGCTCAGCTCCACAGACTGGACCAAGCTGGGCCATGTCCAAGACCAGTCCTGGCCACAAAGGAGTCACCACCAGGATTCCTCCCAATTAGGGAAGCTGGGGAATGCCCAGAGAGAAACTGAGGAAGTTTAATTTTCACGGAGACTCGAGACATCCATAATGTGGGAAGAGGAGTCATCAGCAGGTGCTGAGCTCAGCTCCACAGCCAGCCCCACCTTCCCATTCCCAAGGCCAGGGAATGAAGGACAGCAGGACTCCAGCCAGCCTGGATCGCTGCCGTGGGTGTGGGCAAACACTCAGAGACCCTTTCGTGCTGGGAAGAGGGATGCTGAAGGGACGACGGAATCATGGAACAGTTTGGGTTGGGAGAGACCCTCAAAATCAAGGAATTCCAGCCCCTGCCATGGGCAGGGACACCTTCCACTATCCCAGGTTGCTCCAAGACCTGTCCAACCTGGCCTTGGACACCTCCAGGGATGGGGCAGCCACAGCTGCTCTGGGAATTCCAGTCCAGGGCCTCACCACCCTCACAGCCAAGAATTCCTTCCCAATATCCCATCTAACCTTAACCTATTCCAGTTTAAAGACATTCCCTGGGTCCTGTCCCTCCATCCCTTATCCCAAATCCCTCTCCAGCTTTCCTGGAGCCCCTTTAGGCCCTGGAAGGGGCTCTGACCTCTCCCTGGAGCCTTCTCTTCCCCAGGTTAACATTCCCAGCTCTCCCAGCCTGGCTCTAGAGCAGAGGGGCTCCAGCCCTTGGAGCATCTCCGTGGCCTCCTCTGGATCTGCTCCAGCAGCTCCAGGACACCAGGGCTGGACCACAATCCATGATCCCAACACCATCCATTGGGCCCATGGTCTGTGGCTCCAACCTCAATCCCATAAATTTCTCCCACTGAACCCCAAAAACACCTCCCACTTCAAAAAAAGAAAAAAAAAAAAAATAAGGGATTTATTTCCATGCCCTCTCAGCAGCACTAGCATTTCCTAACACAGTTTTTCCCCCAAACAGGAAGCTTCCAAGTGCACAGATGATCCAGCAGCTGGAAAGCCTGGAACAGGATAACTCTGAGCACCTGTTTTAATTCCAGAACCAAACCAGTCTTTAAAGCATTTTCACAGAGCCAGAGTTGTCAGCTGGAATTTTTATTCCTCTTTGGAATCCACAAGTTTTTGAGTCAGGCCAGCACAGGAGAAGTGGCCAAGTGACCCTGCTGTAGCCACATTATCCCATGGGACAGAGATGAAAACAGAAGCCAGGGAACTGCTCCACACACAAAAACAGGTTTGGAAATTCTCCTTTTTTTTTCCAGGGTTATTCAGAATTTCCTTCTTTTTTTTCCCAGTCAGAATAATTCAGGAAATTAATATGAGCTGCTATAAAACAAACAGGAAGTGACAACAAGTGGGTTTTTACTCCCTGAAAATCTATTTAGATAGGAAATTCCCTATCATGGAATTAATCTCATGGAGCACCCTGGCTCAGAGCTGGGTTTCTGTGGGAGACAGGAGCAGCTAAAACCTCTAAAACCTTTTATTGAGAATATGGTTACATCACAGAGCCTTTGAACAAATGAGGGGAGGATTAAGGTTTTAAATTTCCCAAGTGGCCTCACTGGTGGTTCATGCAGTCAGCAAGAGGAAGGAAAAAATAAACCCAGGGGTGGGAATAAAAATCTGGGGGATTGGGGGTTTTAAACAGCACAAACTGCAGCTAAAAACTGAATTTTAGGAGAGTGAAAGTGCTCTGAGTAGGTGGGGGAGGCACAGAGTCAGGGCAAGGTGCCAGCAGGAAACAGGTGGATTAAGCCCTCACTCCTAGGACAGAAAACTTAGCAAAAAAAAGGATTAAAAATCACTTTTTCAGCAGCATTCAGGATCCCCTGCAAGGGAGAAAATATGGATCCATGCTCCTGGCGTTGTCAGGGTGATAAAAACAGCAGGAAAAGGCAGTATTGATAATTTCTTTTAAATAATAATAACAACAAAAATAAAGTAACAGACCTGATCAGGTGTCCTGCTGATTTTATTTTTAATTAAAAAATAATCATATTATGACAGAGGCTGCTGATGCCCTGCCCAGTCTTCCCTCCAAAGCTTGGCAATATTTTCCATGTTTTTCTTTGTGCTCCAGAGCCAAAGAGAATAAATTGGGAAAAAAAGGTCCCAAATCCCTCCTGTAAATCTTCCCTCACGAGCAGCACCTGCTCTTTAGACAGGGCCCCGAGTTAAACCCCGACCTGGTTTAAGGTTGCAACCTCTTGAGCTGCAGCCCAGGCTCAAGTGACTCCAGATCAGATTGATCCAGGGGAAAGAAAAAAAATCCCTTCCAGAGCTTGGCTGACTTTGGTTTTCTTGGGTATTTGGGATTTGTTTTTATGGGCGTTTTTAGGTTTTGTGACTTTTTTGCAGGAAGAGCTCAGATTATGGAGCGAACTCGCTGCTGGTTTATCCCATTGGATCTCAGGGGGTAAAACTAACAGGGAAAATGCTTAAATAGACCCCAAAATGAATGTTTTCCACATTTTCTTGCTCCCTAAAACCCCTCTGACACCAAGAAATCAGGCAGCCCGAGGACAATTCCCACTGATCCCATCCCAATCGTTCCTAATTAAACAATGATGCCGGCAGAGCAATCAGCCCCATCTGTCCCACACATCCCGACTTTCCTTGGGAGCAGCTCCCGAGGATAAAACTCCTCAGGAAGCACCACCGTGCCCAGCACCTGTGGGAGCCAGGGGATGGACAGGGAGCACCTGCCTGGAGCAGGACAAAAAGGAAGAAAAAAGCCGAAATGTCGGGGAATCAGGTGAAAAGCAGGACCTGGGAAGCTCGGGGATGGAGCCAGCAGAGAAGATGGTGTTCAGGAGCGGAGTTTTAGGGATGAGGAGCTGGGAGGGAGTTTTTTAGGGCTGTTTATGGGGCAGCGACAACATTTCCACCCCTGGCAGGGGCTGGATGTCCCTGTGCCCCCATCCATGGGGACAGCCATCCCTAGGGATGGGATATGGGATATGGGGCCAGCCCGATCCCATCCTCACCTTCCGTGCGCTGCCGCTCTTCGGGCCGTGCAGGAGGACAAGGCCACCGTCCCTGTCCCCATCCGGGCTCTCCTCCTCGGGGGGCATCATCTCCAGGGATGCCACATCCACAGGCTGGGAATGGGGGGGCTGGAGCTGGGGGGGGCTCCTGCTTGAGCTCACGGCGGGGTTTGGGACCCCTCCTTTAGCCCCACTGAGGTCCAGATCCCAGCCCTGCCCTACAAGCGGGGCTTAAACCCCGCCTAAGCTCTGCTCTGTCGCAAAGCCCCCCGCACTCAGCATCTGGCCAGATGTCGGCCCACGGCTTCCTCCAGAGCAGAAACAATTCAGGTAAAAGAGGGGACACAAACCCCGCTTTGTAAAGCAACCCCAGGTAGGGGGATGTTAAATCCCGCCGGACCCTAAATGGAGGATTTAGGTTTAAATTCCCCCAAAACCCGCTTAGAAGAGCTACTCTAGGTAAGGGAGAGAGGGACTTTAACCCCCCCAAACTCCCCCGGCAGAGCTGCCCTAAATAGGGGGGTGTTTAAACCCCGACAAATTCCCCTTACAAGAGTTACTCTGAGTAGGATGGGGGGGTTGAAACAGAGAGACCCGGGGTGGGGAGGGAGCCAAACCCTCTGAAAATCCCTTTACAAATGGGGGGGGAACCCCCCCAAACTCCCTTTGCAGAGCTACCCTAAATGGGGGAGGGGGGAACTTTAAACCCTTCCAAAACCCCTTTTCACAACTACCCTAAACACGGGGGGTTTAAACCCACCTTGCACGGCGACCCCAGAGGGGGTGGGGGGTTAAACCCTCCTTCCCCTCACAGCCCAAGCGCCCCCAAAATCCCCCTCCTGCAGATGCTCCGGCCGAGGGGACCCCCCCCCAAACTTCCTTCCGGAGCCAAACCCCGCCGACCTACACCTGCGCACCCCTTCCCCGTGCAGAGCCCACCCCGGGGCGCCCCGGGACCCTCCGGCCGTGCCCCCGCTCACCCCCGCTGTCCCCTCAGGCCCCGCAGCCACCGCGGCGGCTCCGCCGAGCGCGGGGCATAAGCAAGGCGGGGGGGCGGGGTTTAACCGCCTCGCAACCAATGAGAGCGCGGCGCGGCGTTGACGGACGGCGGCTCTGCCCAATAGAAGCGCGGGATTGGGAAGGTGGGGAGGCGGGGGGAGGAGCGGAGGGGCCGTTGCCCGTGGCAACGGGGGGAATTAGAACGCGGGTGACGTCACGGGGCGGGGCTCTAAGCCACGCCCACAGGCAGGGCCGGACTCGGACCCCCCTCCCGGCTCCGCATCTGGGTGGGCTCCGATCCCAGCCCGGGCACATCTGGATGATCCCAGCTAAAACAAGGGGCACCTGCCCCCGTCCCGGCCACATCTGGATGACCCCCGACTCCAGCCGGGCGACCTGCCCCGTTCCAGCCGCGTCTGGGCCCGTCCCCGCTCCCCGCCTCACATCTGGGTGCTTGTCTGTTCCCACCCCGGCGACATCTGGATGGCCCCACCCGCCTCAAGGAGCCCCCATCCCAGCCACATCTGACTACTCAGCTTCTATCCAGGTGTCCTCCCTCGTCCCCCGGCCGCTTCTGGGTGGTCCCTCCCTCCTGGTATCCCTGCATCCCGCTCCCCCTGGCTCCTCTCCTCAACATCTGGGCTGCTGTGCCCTTGCCCTGTTCCAGCTGTGGTAGCTGGTGCTGTATAAACCATAGTTTAATGTGAAATGTAATAAAAATAATTATGAAGAAATAAAATCAAATCCACTTTATTCCTTGTTGCAGGCAAGTCCTGCCCCATATTCCCGCTCTGAACCTTTGTCACCAAAAGTCTCTGAGTCTTTACGGGGGCCACAATGAAATTAATGAGTGATAAATTCCATTCACGTCAATGGGACACAGGGAATTCCGAGCAGATCCAGCTGTTTATTGGGCGGAAAATGTTAGCCCAGGATACATTAAATATTTTATAGGATATAGATTTATTTTATAACCACATTTATGAAACCCATTCCACCTTTCCCAGTTATTTTTTCTCATCAGGGCTTCAAGGACTGTGTGATCCCAGGGAAGGGCTTCTTTCCCTTCAGGATTTTCCAATCCAAAAGGAACAGCTGTACTAGAAAAGTCAAATTAGTGATTAATCTGGAATATTTCATGGACACATCCCCCAAAAGCTGCTGTGGTGTCACCAAACAGGGATCCCATTCCAGTCTTGTTTTCCCTAAGGATAAGCCAAACCCTCTTTGTGCTCCACTTTTCCCAAGCAGAGCTCCGGATGGAGCCATCCCATTCCAATTCCAAAGCTCCCAAAGAGCATCTGCGAAGTGAAAATCCATAAAAATACAGAAAACTCAGTTTTTAAGGGATTTATCCCCGATTGTGCTTGGGTGGGACTGAGGAGCAAACTGGAGCTCCTCCACGCTAGGACAGGGTTTCTCCCAACTCACATCCCTGCAAAACCCATCTTTTCCATCACGGACACGGAAAACTTAGCAGAAACCCCCACCAAGCTGGATAAATGGAATCCAGGGAAAATGGGAGAAATGGAAACCCAAGCTGTCCTTGGAAGGAGGCGGGCAAGGGCAAACAAGCCCCGGCTTGAAGTTGTCCTTCCATGCTCCCTTCCCCGGGGCTTGCTCCCATCCCTGGACAACCTCCACTCATCCAGCCAGAAAGGTGGCTTGGATGTGCGTTGTTTTTTTTTTTTTTTTTAGTTTTTTTTTTTTCCCCGGGATGATGGCGCAACAGGGATCAAAGAGGCTTTCCCAGCTCCAGCCCTTCCTCCGGGGGTTTCCGCTCCCACCCCCGGGCGCCAAACCGGGCGGGACCTTCCCAGGGGAACGCGCGGCCCCCGCTGCTCGTCCTGGCTGGGGATTCCACGTGGAGCAGTGCCCTTTACTCAACTGAATCCCTGAGTTTTCCTGGAATTACGGGATGGTTTGTGTTGGAATGGGCTTGAAGGGTCATCCAGTACAGAGGGCAGGGAGACCTTCCACTAGAACAGGTTGATCCAAGGGCTTGGACAGTTCCAGGGATGGGGCAGCCACAGCTTCTCTGGGAATTCCAGTCCAGGGTTGCACCACCCTCACAAGGAACAATTCCTTCCCAATATCCCACCTAATCTGACCCTATTCCAGTTTAAAGCCGTTCCCATTGTCCTGGCACTCCATCCCTTATCCAAAGTCCCTCTTCAGCTCTCCTGGAGCCCCTTCAGGCACTGGAAAGGGCTCCAAGGTCTCCTTGGATCCTTCTTTTCTCCCCTAATTTGGGGAAAGCTGTTGCCCATTATCCCTATTCCCCACCCCCTTCCCAGGTGTGCTGCTTACACCTGGTTTGGGATGGATGAGGACATGGGGAGGCTCAGCTGGGATGAGGTTCTTGATGGCATCGGGGCAGGTGGAAGCCATGGGCTCATCCCATGAAAAGGGCTGGAGAGGAGTGGGAGGGGATTCAGGATGAGGGTTAGGGGCTGTAGGATTCAAGGGGATCTGGGTTTTGTGCCCAGACCCCTCCACATCCAACTGTGGAGCTCTGATGGATGAGAGGCAGCTGAGAAAAGATGGATTTGGGGATTAATTTAATGATATAATTAACGAGGAAGCATCTCCTGCCAAGTAGGTTTTTCTAGATTCTTTTTAAATCCGTATTTTTGGCCCCATTCTCCACCTGAGTGGTCCAAAGTATTTCCCTGCTTCCCAGGTCTCCTTGCTGAGGAGTTGCTGGTTGAGGGACATTCCCAAAATTTAGCTTTTGGGCTAAAACTTAATTTCCCAGGGTGCCTCCTGGGCTGGGAGCTTCCAATCAGGCTGAGGGAGACTTTAAAGGAGTTTCCTGAGTGAGGAGGGTTTCCCTTAGGGAAGCAGCTGGGTGAGGAGTGAGGTCTTCTCCAGGCTGGCTGGGATTGGGAATGTTCTCCTGTCCCAACTGAGCTTCATCCCAACTGCAGCTTGCATGTGCTCTTGGCACAGCAAAGCCTGGTAAAATGTCAAGTTTTTCCCAAGTGTTTTCCACTTCCAGGAAAATTTTCAGGATGTTTCATACTGGTTTTCACCTACCCCCTTGAGAAATCCTAGGTTTTTTTCCTCAATGGGGAGGTTTTTCATGGATGGGGACCAGGAATATAACCTTTATTCCTTGCATCCTCTTGAGTTTCTAGGGAAAACAGGGATTTAGGAGAGTCTGGTTGCTTTTGAGAAGAGGAGGGGAGAGGTGGTGGTGGGGGCTCAATATCTCAATTTACCCCATTTCTCTGCTGTGCTTAATTATTATTAAATGTGGTGGTGGAAGCTGTGAACTCCTGAAGTTTTAGGGAATTTCTTCTTTTTTCCTTTTATTGTCTTTTATTTGTCCACCTCCAACAGAAGCTCAGGGACTGAGCTGAAGGATTTTCCTTCTTTTTTTCAACATGAGTCCTCATTAAAGCTGAGCTTAACGCTGTGGGCTCCAAACTTTGGGATTGAGCTGTTGGGGTTTCCTTGGAGAGCAAAACTGGGGTGGACACCAACTCTGTGCTGTTTCCATCTCATTCCAGTGACCATCCTTGGGTTCCCTGCCTTAGCCCTCCCAAGAAATTGTGGATGACGGAGCCATGGGGATGTCAAAAGCCATTGGGGTGAAGAGCAGTAGCAGGTGGGTACCATGGAGCGTGGCAGGGAATTTTGGGGGGCTCCAGCTTTGTTACCCCACTGGTTTTCCTGGGAATTTCAGCACTCAAGCAGAGAAATTCCTCCAGAATTCCTTTTGGGAAGTGATTTTTTTGGTGCTGCTGGGCATAAGGATTAGGAAGTGTTAGTGTCACCACTAAGGGGTTGGTTTCAGTGGGATCAATTCTTCCTTATCCCAGGAAGCGGAAGAATGAGTTGGAAAAGGGTCAGGACAAGCCAAAGGCACTCCCAGTGAAGAAGAAGAAGCTGGAATGCACAGTGAAGGTATCAACCCCCACTCTGTCCTTTTGGGTGACCCTCGCGATTATCCCAAAAATTCTGTGGGAATCAAACCTGTGGCATGAGCTTCCTTTTCCTTTATCCTGCTCTGTCCTGGTGCAAAGCCTTCCACGGTAAAAGGGGAGAAGAAGAAACCATCAAAAGTCAAGGAAAAGCCACTGCAGGAGAACATCATCAGCAGGTCAGTCCCTGGATTGGGATGGAGATGGGATCTGCAGGGCTGGGCTTCTCCATCTGGGTTATCCCAGAGTTGTGGGAATGCCACATTCAGCTCTGCTTTGATTATCAAAAGGAGTTTTTGATAGGGAAAAAATAAAGGGCACGGAGTGATGGGAAAAGGGGAATCACCTCAAGATGAAGGATGGAAAGCTAAGATTGGATATTGGGAAGGGATTCTTCCCTGGGAGGGTGGTGAGACCCTGGCAGGGGTTTCCCAAAGAAGCTGTGGCTGCCCCATCCCTGGGAGTGTCCAAGGCCAGGCTGGATGGAAAAACCTGGAATAGTAGAAGGTGTCCCTGCCCAGGGAAGCAGCTTGGAACCACGCGATGCCTTCCAACCCAAACCATTCCATGATCCTGAAATATCTGTGTCCCTTCTCTGTCCCCTTTCTGGCCAAGAAGCTCCCTGAAGCAGGAGGCTGCAGATGGGAAAGGCCTTGGCTCGAGCCTCTGGAATGGGATCCAAGCTGAGGAGGGAGCTGCATCCGCGTTGGTACGTGGCGGTCGCTGTGCTGAAGGACTGGGGAGCGTTCCCGTGGTTTGTTCCCGAGGGAGCTGGGAGGGTGCTCTCTTGTGGCTTGGTGCAAGCCCCTGAAAGGAGCTTTCGAGCACCTGGAATTAAATTTCCTGCTTTTGGGGTTGAATACATCACATTTTGCTGTTGGCCCAGACTGGCGCCAGTGGGGAGCACCAGGAGATGGGTGACTCTCACTTCCCAAGCAGGAGGTTGGGATTGAGAATTCCTTCCTCAGGAGTTTGGTTTTCACTGCTTTCCTTGTTCGTGCCCCCCTGGAAGTGTCCAAGGCCAGGTTGCATGGGGCTTGGAGCAACCTGGGATAGTGGAAGGTGGGGGTGAAATGAGATGATCCTTAAGATCCTTTCCAACCCAAACCATTCCATGATCCTTGGCTGGTGCTGGAGAGCACAAATCCCAGCAAATCCCCGCTGTATTTTGCTTTTCCTGTGTTAATTTGTCCTCTTGGTGTGTGAATCCAGCATGGGTGCTTTTCCTTTTTTCCCCTCTTTCCATCCCTCTCACAAAACAGGATCCCAAATGTCCCCAAATTCTCCCAGATGGATCAAATTCAAGGAGCAGCCTTGAAACCCCCTAGGGGTGCCTGTGGTCCCGGTGTTCCTGGCACTCCAGGTACAACCATCAGGCATTTGCAGGCAGGAATGACTTTGGAAGGTCGTGGCTCTTCCTGAGTTTCCCAACAGGGTTTCTGAAGGATTGTGAATCCAAGAGCAGGCGTGTTCCCAGGGAATGAAAGTTTATGTGGACATAACCAACCTGTAATTAACTCAGGGTTTTATTTTCCCCTTAATGAGTTCACCCAGCAGCTTTCAGGAAAAATCCCTGTGTGGTTTTGGCTTCTCTTGAAAGCCTTGGAAAGGGAAACTTGGGGAAGTCAGGATTTAGAGTGAGAACCTCAGTGCTTGGCAAGCCCTGGATGAGGCTGGGATGAGTTTTTGGGATGCCTTGTGTGGTCAGGAGCAGGAGAAGATGGTTTCAGCTTGAAAAACAAGTGTAAAAACAGTGGGATGGGATCTCTGGTGGCCTCCAAGGGACAGAATTTAGGGCTCTGTGTCCTCTCTGAGCTCAGTTTCCTTTAGGCTCCCATTTTTCCTATATTTTGATGTTTTTTTTTCTGTTCTGCAGGATTTCTGGTGGCCTCCACGGGTCACATTTTAGGGCTCTATGTCCCCTCTGAGCTTTTTTCTTTTAGGTCCCCGTTTTCCCTATATTTTTTTTTTCCTTTCTCCAGGATTTCTGGTGGCCTCCATGGGTCAGATTTTAGGGATCTCTTTGTCTTCTCTGAGCTCATTTTCTTTTAGCTCCTATCCTTATTTTCCCTAAATTTTGATTTTCTTCTCTTTTTCCAGGATTTTTAGTTGCCTCCAAGAGTCAGATTTTAAGGGTCTGTTTGTGTCTCCTCTGAGCTCATTTTCTTTTAGATCCCATCCCCATTTTCTGTATTTTTTTCCTTTTTTATTGCTTTCTGCTCATCCTCATTGTATTTCCCACCCCGTGGCTTTGCTCCCCACCTCTCTTTCCCTCTTGCCATCTGCTGCAAGGGTGATTTCATCTTCCAAGCACCTGGAGTTTGATCCATCTTTATTTTGGAGCCCTCCCATCCCTTCTGTTCCCTGGATTGCTCTCCCAGCAGCGATTCCAATGAGCAGGTGCTTAAGGAGGGCTGGGAGTTTTCCTATAGTTATCCATAAAATTCCTTTATTGTGCTGTTGGAAGGAAACCAGGGATTTCCTAACCCCATAAAACCTCAAAACTTGGAAAAACCTGGTATTTTGGGTTCCTGGATTCCAGCCAAGGGGGCTGAGGGAGGGAAAAGTGCTGCTTTGGGGTACCTGTGCCAGGGAACGTTTCCCAAATCCTAGATATTTTCCAGGAGGAGACCAAAGCAAACCCCTCTCAAGGGCCACCAGTGGGGTTGGAAGACTCTTCCAGGTGAGTTGGGTCATTTTTTTGATTATTTTTCTTCCAGGGAACTGGATTTTTGTCATTTTTCTTCTCCCTGTGGAGCTGCATGACCCTGGTTTTTCCCTCCTGGATCGCTGGCACCTTCCTGGAGCAGTTTCTCCACATCCTGGTGTTTTCAATGACTTTAAAGCTTCCCGAAAACATCCCAAGTGGAATCTGAGGCTCAATCCTGTCAACTGAGGGTGGAGAGGGAAGTTCCAGCCCCATCCACCCTCCCCAGTCAGCAGGGTGTGATTGCTCAGGTGCACATTCCTACATAAATTTGGCAAAGTCCCGGTAGGAACAACCACCCTCCCAAATCCTGGGAAAAGGCTGTTCTTTCCCTCTAGATCCTGGCAGAGATAGGAAGCGGAATTCCTAAAGCTGGTTAATCCTCTCTGCCTCTTAAAAATTCCCAGTGAGAGGCCTCTAATAAAACCCTTGGAGGAAGGAGCCGATCCCAAAAGGTGCTGGGATTTTGCCTTCTGAGTCATGGATCTGCTCCCTGCCAATGGGATTGGAGGGGCTGAGCGTGTTTTGCAGGATGATTTTCCCTAAGGAGTTTAGTGGGGATTGTGTAATGTGAGTTCCAGTGTGGAAAAAACATCCAGCTCCTGTTTGGGTTTTTTTTTTTTTTGGGAATTTGTTTCCATCCCAAGCCAGCTCGAAGGCTTTCCTTGCTTTGATGTCCCACAGTCTGATAATTAATTATCTGCCTAGATTAATTTATAGGAAGGGGCCAAAATTTGCACTTTTTGTTGCAGAAATTTCGGCATATTTTGGCTAAAAGCAAGAATTGCAGCTCTTCTCTATTTGGAAGTCCAGGAAGAGCAATCATCATCCTGCTCGGGAGGAGGAAACTGGATTTCTGACTCTTTTTTTGGGAAGGATCAGGGCAGCTGGCTGTGCTTCCAAAGGGTTCCTGCTGGAGGATCCAGGAGCTGGGAAAAGCAGGGAATGGATCTGATTCATGGCTTTAGCTTAGCTCCAGGCTTAGCTAGGATGGACCAGAGGATTTGTTTGGGAGGTGACAATGACCTAGAAGGAAAAGCCCCAGGTTTCCCTATGGGAAAGGGACACCATCACCTCAACATCAAACTTGTGGAATTCTTAAGGTTGGAAAAAATATGTGAGGTCACCACAAAACTGTGTCCCAAAGCACCGCATCCACGGGTCTTTGGAACACTTCCAGGGATGGTGATCCCACCTGGACAAGCCTCTTTCAGTGCTTGACCTCCCTTTCAGTGGGGATTTTTTTCCTAATACCCCCACCAAAATCCACCCTTTGGAGTTGTAGGCTCAGCCTAGGAGGCATAAGCTTGGTTTAGGCTGTGCTGCTGTTTCCTCGTTCTTATTTTGCTTGGTTTTTCTGGAATATGAACAACTTGAAGTCTCACAACTCCCTGCCTGGCTTGAAGAAGACTTGGGAGAAATTATAGGAGCAGGCTGGCTGTAAATCCCATAGAATTCCCAAAGATTCACCAGAGCTCTCTGCTGAGCAGGGAAATACTCCTGGATTCCTCACCCATACGGATGGTGGAGATTGTGGGTCTGGACACTGCTTGTCCTGTTGTATTGATGAGGCTCCTTCCCTGTTCTTCCCTCCCCATTCCCCATTGGAATCATCCCCACAGTCCCGGGAGTTGTGTCCCATCTGTCTCCTTTTCCAGCGTATCCATGATTGACCCGATCCCTTCCTTTGTTCTGTTGGTGCTGCCGAACCTTTTCTCCTGAGGTTTCTCTGGGAATATTTTCTTGGGACCTCCCCTGTTTTTTCTGGAGGCCTTGTGGTTCTGCTCCTTTGAGCTTCCTCATCCCATAAAATCCAGCTTGGGGTCGTTCCCTGCTGCCTCTGGATATCTCCATCTGTGGTGCTGCCATGGTTGGAGGGAAACAAGGGAGCAATTCCCTAATTTGGGATGGAAGAGGGGAATGCTGGTGGTGAGAATTGGCTGTGATGTCGCTGTAGGTCCCAGGATGAATCCCAGAGAACAGGACCTGCACTGGGAGAGCAGCTCTTGGAGACCCAGAATGGAATTGGGGTAGGAAAACTGGGGGGAATGTCACCCCCTGGACCTAATCCTGCATCTCCTCCATTCCCTTGGGATTTGGGATAACCTCTCCCCTTTCCCAACATCTCTTTCCTTATTCTCACAGGTCCCAAGTGAAGATGTTGCTGGTGGAGTTGCATCCCCCTCTGGAGAGCCTTTGGAGAGGGATGTGGGGCTCACAGCCGTGAGGGAGAGTGAGGAGGAGCTGGATCCCCCTATCCCACAGCAGGAAGAGGATTCCCAAGCCCTGAAAAGAAAAAGAGGAAAGAAACAAGAGGAAAATAAACAGGAAAAGGGATTGAAGAAAAAAGGAGGGAAGAAACAGGAGGAAAGTAAGCAGGGAAAGGGACAGAAGAAAAAAGGAGGGAAGAAACAGGAGGAAAGTAAGCAGGGAAAGGGACAGAAGAAAAAAAGAGGGAAGAAACAGGAGGAGAATAAGCAGGGAAAGGGATTGAAGAGAAAAAGGGGGCGGAAGGATAAATTTGAGGATTTGATGGATGGCATTGAGGAGGAGGAGGGGAATGAGGGCAGGAATTGGGAAGGGGGACCGGGAAGAGCCAAAAGACAGAGAAGCAACAGCAGCCAGGGATGGGATGATGGGAAAAAAAAGAGGGCAAAGGGGAAAGCGAAGAAGCCCAGGAAGAGGAAAGGGAAGGGGGTGGAGAAGGTGGGGAAGAGGAAAATGAAGGGAAAATTGCTGGAAGAGGAGCAAGAGACGGAGAAAGATGAGGAGGGAGAGAAAGGAGTGGGAGGTGAAGAGGAGGAGAGGGTGAGAGAGGGAAGTGGAGATGGAAAAGGAATAAAGGAGGAGGAAGATGTGGATGAGGAAGGGGGGGAAGGATTGGGAGAGACTGGGATTGCAGGGGTGGGGCAGGAGGTGAAGAAGGAGGAGGATGAAAGGAAGGGAGATGTTCCAGGGAAAGAGAAGTGGAAAAACAAGGAAAAGCCAGAGGTGGAAACAAAAGAGATGGAGGAAACCCCAGGGAAAACTGGGAAAGGGAAAGCTAAGGAAGGAAAAGAAAAGAAAAAGGAAGAAAAGAGCAATAAAAAGACTAAGAAGCAGAAGGAAGAAGAAAAAGAGGCGGAAAACAAATGGAAATGGTAAATTCCAGCATACCTTTGGCAGGTCTAATCCTGGGACTGTGATTTTAATTTTATTTTGTGGGGCAAAGCGGTGAAAATTCCCATTTTTTGGCTATTTTCCTATATTTCCTTGGGCCTTGAACTTGCCACTCTTGGAAATGGGTGAGAGATAAGGGAGGGTCCTGAATGCACAGCAGGATTTGTATGATAATTATTTTTAAATTTATTTCTCCTCCAGTGATTTTCCTGGTGCCTGTCCTGGGAATGGAGAAGCTCATAATTATTGGAAGGAAATAATAATAATAATAATAATAATAATAAGCCCAAGACAGCAGCACCTCTATCAGGGAGCTGTACAGGGGCTGAATTCCTTTTCCACTTCCTTCTCCAGCAGATTTGGGATGATCCAGGCAGGTGTTTTATAGGAGAGGATGTGGAATGTGGCTGCTGGATGCTGGAGTTATTTTTTGGAAGCGCGACTTCAACCACTTGGTGTCACTCTCTCCCAGATCTCCCCAAGATCTGGGACAGAGTGGGAGGATTTTTTGGGATGCTTTTTGGCAGCCTGTGGCAAACCCTGATCTAGGAGGAGCCCTTATCCCAGCCAAGGATATCCATGGGTCCCTGGAGCTTTGAGGCGGCCCTTGAAGGATCCAGGGTGATGTGAAAAGTGGGATTTTATATGTTTTTTTCCTAATCAATGCCTTGTTTGGAATGGCTGGGTCCTGGCACGGAGGAGAGAGGCCAGTAAGCAGCAATTCAATCCCCCCAAAAAATCCACAACTACATTTCCCATGAGGAAATTCCTATCTGTCACACTCCCAGCCCTCTGGGGGGCTGTGGAAGGTGAGTGTGGGGGATGCTCTGCAGGGATTTGCGATCCCAGACTTTTGGCAAGAGGGACGATCACAAAATGATCCTGATGCTGCCTTTCTCCGATGCCTTCAGCCCAAATTCCTGGAGTTTGTTGGTTTTCCTTGGCTATTTTATTTCCTCTGTTTTTATGGAGAAACGCAACTTTGAATACCATGGATTTATTCCACTCTGCTTCCCACGGGGAGGAAAAAAAAATCACAAATAACTTCTGGGGCACAGCTGAGTGAGAAACAGGAATTTTGCTTTCTCCATGTGGAATCTTGCTGAGTTTTCCCAGAATTTTTTGGCTTTTTTTTTCCTGGAGATGCTGGGATTAAGGGGCCCGTGCCAGCCTGGCTGGTGCTGAGCTGTGGGGCACAGATCCCTGCCTGTCCCTTGCTGTCACCAGGGCTCTTCCTCTGACCCTAACCTGTGGTTTTATCCCTCTTTTTGGAGTGCTGCTCCTGCTTTTCCAGTTGGATTTTTTTATTATTATTATTTTTTTTTATTTAGTTTTACTGGAATTTTTTGTTTTTGAAATTCTCACAGTTAAAACTTGTAGTGGCTTTAAAAATCCCATTTGCTCCTGCAGGGGGGAAGATTCCTTAAGATCTTATTTGCATTAAAATCAAAGTTATCAATATTTATGGAGCACAGGTTTCCCAGAGAAGCCCTGGCTGTGCCCCATCCCTGGAAGTATTCCTTGGATTGGATGGGGTTTGGAGCAACCTGGATTAGTGGAAAGAGTCCCTGCCTATGGCAACGGGTTGGAACAAGGTGGCTTTTAGGATCTGTTCACTCTGAGTTCTTCCATGTCACCACACCTCAATTTCATGGATTCCATTCCAGTTTTCCTTGTTTTAAAGAACAGGGAAACTGAGGCAGCAGTAGAGAAAATGGGATTTCACCCGGAGTTTGTGCCAGCTGTCACTGCTCCGAGCATTTTCCCAGTGTGACCTTGGGAGGAGGTGCCAGATGCCAGATTTGGGATGTTCTCAGAGATTCCCGTGTGTCTGTTCCAGGTGGGAAGAGGAGAAGAAGGAAGACGGAGTCAAATGGATGCAGCTGGAGCACCGGGGGCCCTACTTTGTGCCCCTCTACGAGCCCCTGCCCGAGGATGTGCGGTTTTATTACGATGGTACGGCTCTGATGGGACCTGGGGCTTGGGGTGGTGTCCTCTCCTTAGGGGAAGATGAATATCCCATTGGAAAAGCCATGGGTTAAAGCTGGAGGATCTTAGACATGGTTGGAATTATGGGGGTTCTGGCCAGCTGATCCCAATGGCTGTTTTTTCTCATTAAGCTGCGTTTTGAACCTCAGCTTTGTCAGCTCATCCACGTCTTCCCATGAGCTGAATAAATGGGATTTTACTGATCCATGGCCTCAGTGGCTGACATATCCAGGGATTTGGCTGGGCTGCTCCGAGCTCCTGATGTCCCCAGGATCACCTCGCCTCACATCACCTTAGAGGTGTCACTGGCAGGGCAGATCCAGGCCTTTGCTGCCTCTGTGTTTTCCTGCCATTCCCTGCTCTCAGTCCATCCCCGAACTCATTTCTGATGGATCAAAGGGAGCGGGAAATAAGGACATTGGGGGTCAGCCAAGGGATGCTGGAGATGGAAAGGGATCACATTCCTTCAGTGTTCTTCAGTTCCCTGGGGCTTCCCATACTCCTTTTGCAGTAGGAAAAAGGCCACTTTGGGAAAAAGGGGGTGCCTGGCAGCACTGGAAGGCACTGCTGGGACATCCATGGAGCTGTCAGGGATTTTGGCTCCATGAGGAGGAGCCTTGACAGGGTTTGGACCTCCTCTGTGATCTTTGAGGTGTTGTGGATCTGGGCTGGTGGCTTTGGACTTTGGGANTTTTATTTCCTCTGTTTTTATGGAGAAACGCAACTTTGAATACCATGGATTTATTCCACTCTGCTTCCCACGGGGAGGAAAAAAAAATCACAAATAACTTCTGGGGCACAGCTGAGTGAGAATCAGGAATTTTGCTTTCTCCATGTGGAATCTTGCTGGGTTTTCCCAGAATTTTTTGGCTTTTTTTTTCCTGGAGATGCTGGGATTAAGGGGCCCGTGCCAACCTGGCTGGTGCTGAGCTGTGGGGCACAGATCCCTGCCTGTCCCTTGCTGTCACCAGGGCTCTTCCTCTGACCCTAACCTGTGGTTTTATCCCTCTTTTTGGAGTGCTGCTCCTGCTTTTCCAGTTGGATTTTTTTATTATTATTTTTTTTTAATTTAGTTTTACTGGAATGTTTTGTTTTTGAAATTCTCACAGTTAAAACTTGTAGTGGCTTTAAAAATCCCATTTGCTCCTGCAGGGGGGAAGATTCCTTAAGATCTTATTTGCATTAAAATCAAAGTTATCAATATTTATGGAGCACAGGTTTCCCAGAGAAGCCCTGGCTGTGCCCCATCCCTGGAAGTATTCCTTGGATTGGATGGGGTTTGGAGCAACCTGGATTAGTGGAAAGAGTCCCTGCCTATGGAAACGGGTTGGAACAAGGTGGCTTTTAGGATCTGTTCACTCTGAGTTCTTCCATGTCACCACACCTCAATTTCATGGATTCCATTCCAGTTTTCCTTGTTTTAAAGAACAGGGAAACTGAGGCAGCACCTGGCTGTGCCCCATCCCTGGAAGTATTCCTTGGATTGGATGGGGTTTGGAGCAACCTGGATTAGTGGAAAGAGTCCCTGCCTATGGAAACGGGTTGGAACAAGGTGGCTTTTAGGATCTGTTCACTCTGAGTTCTTCCATGTCACCACACCTCAATTTCATGGATTCCATTCCAGTTTTCCTTGTTTTAAAGAACAGGGAAACTGAGGCAGCAGTAGAGAAAATGGGATTTCACCCGGAGTTTGTGCCAGCTGTCACTGCTCCGAGCATTTTCCCAGTGTGACCTTGGGAGGAGGTGCCAGATGCCAGATTTGGGATGTCTCATTAGATTCCCGTGTGTCTGTTCCAGGTGGGAAGAGGAGAAGAAGGAAGACGGAGTCAAATGGATGCAGCTGGAGCACCGGGGGCCCTACTTTGTGCCCCTCTACGAGCCCCTGCCCGAGGATGTGCGGTTTTATTACGATGGTACGGCTCTGATGGGACCTGGGGCTTGGGGTGGTGTCCTCTCCTTAGGGGAAGATGAATATCCCATTGGAAAAGCCATGGGTTAAAGCTGGAGGATCCGGACATAGTTTGGAATTATGGAGTTTTTGGCAGGCTGATCCCAATGGCTGTTTTTTCTCATTAAGCTGCGTTTTGAACCTCAGCTTTGTCAGCTCATCCACGTCTTCCCATGAGCTGAATAAATGGGATTTTACTGATCCATGGCCTCAGTGGCTGACATATCCAGGGATTTGGCTGGGCTGCTCCGAGCTCCTGATGTCCCCAGGATCACCTCGCCTCACATCACCTTAGAGGTGTCACTGGCAGGGCAGATCCAGGCCTTTGCTGCCTCTGTGTTTTCCTGCCATTCCCTGCTCTCAGTCCATCCCCGAACTCATTTCTGATGGATCAAAGGGAGCGGGAAATAAGGACATTGGGGGTCAGCCAAGGGATGCTGGAGATGGAAAGGGATCACATTCCTTCAGTGTTCTTCAGTTCCCTGGGGCTTCCCATACTCCTTTTGCAGTAGGAAAAAGGCCACTTTGGGAAAAAGGGGGTGCCTGGCAGCACTGGAAGGCACTGCTGGGACATCCATGGAGCTGTCAGGGATTTTGGCTCCATGAGGAGGAGCCTTGACAGGGTTTGGACCTCCTCTGTGATCTTTGAGGTGTTGTGGATCTGGGCTGGTGGCTTTGGACTTTGGGATCTTTGATTTTTTTTTTTTTTTTTTTCCTAAAAAATGTCACTGTTCTTGGATGGAAAAGGATTTTGTGGACAGCCAACAATCCCAAGTAGGAAGTGCCCATGGATGAGCTGGTGTGTGGGGGTTGTCGTGGGGCTGCTCCAAGGCTCCATTCCCTTCAGTCCAGAAATCCCAAAAACTGATGGTTCAAGTAGGAATCAACCATTCCCTGGACATCTGCAGAGGACTTTTTCCTAAAAAAAAAAGTTATTTCCAAGTAATTCCTTGGATGAGTCAAGATATTCCTTTGGGTTTTCTGTATTTCTCCAGCCAAAGAACTCAGGAGGGGATGGTGGCTTTGCCTCCAAGAAACAACTCAAGGTCCTTAGAAAATCTAAGAAATAATTGAAGATTCTGTCCAGAGAAGCTGTGGCTGCCCCATCCCTGGAAGTGTTCCAGGCTTGGAGCAACCTGGTCTAGTGGAAGGTGTCCCTGCCTCTCTTTTCCTAGGAAAACCCTTGAAGCTGAGCCTGGCCACAGAGGAAATTGCCACATTTTATGCCAAAATGTTGGATCATGAGTACACCACCAAGGAGATCTTCCAGAACAATTTCTTCCATGACTGGAGGAAGGTACCTTCCCTGGGAGGGCTCCTTGATATCCATCAAACCCATCAGTCCCAGGCTGTGGTGTGGGATGGAGGGAATGGGGGGATTCGTTCCTTATTTGTAATTATGAGGTTCTAAATCCTGATTTATTTCCGTGGTTTTTGTGTGTTTGGGCTGGGATTTGCTTTCTGCGCTCCCTCTGAGTTTTAGTGATGGGTGCGGGATCTTGCAAACAGCCCCAAAACCAGTTTGGGACATCAAAGGAATGAAGGAATGACATCTGATCCCAAAACAACCCAAAACTTTTTCTAGGGAATGTTTACACCTCCCAAATGTATTTGGTGCTGTCCCTGCAGTTGTGTTTGGGGACATTTTTCCATATTAGGCTCTTCCACTCTAGAACCGGCTCTTTTTTTTCAAAGAACTGGAATATGGAATATCTCTATTCTGGAAATGGAATGTGGAATATCTCTATTCACTTTTCCAAGGACAGGCACAAGCAGCAGCTCCATGTGGAATTAGTTTTGCCTCCTGGCTTTTCCCAGCCCCTCTCATCTCTTTCCCAGGAAATGACCTCAGAGGAGCAGGAGGTAATCAAGGACCTGGACAAATGTGACTTCAGGGAGATCCACAAATATTTTGTGGACAAAAATGAGGCCCGGAAGGCACTTCCCAAGGAGGAGAAGCAGGTGAGGACTGGTTCCTATGACACGTTTTGGGTCCAGTTTTGGGAATTTTGGCTCTTTATTGTTGTCTTTCCTGAACTTGGACTTCTTTAATCTGATCTCCATGGCCATTGCCCCCCTCTTCCTGAATTTTATCAGCAGATCCTGCACATTCCATGGCTTTGCAAGGTGCCAGTCATCCTTGGATCACATTTTGGAGTCCTTCCCGATCCCCAGAGGGTTGTGGACTTTGCCAAGGGCGTGATGGCACTTAGACTTTTTGGTTGGAATGTTAAAGATCCTTTCCAATCCAAACCTTTTTTTTTTTTTTTTTGTGCGGTTTCAGAAGCTGAAGGAGGAGGCGGATAAGATCCAGGAGGAATATGGATACTGCATCCTGGACGGGCACCGGGAGAAGATCGGCAACTTCAAAACTGAACCTCCGGGGCTCTTCCGTGGCCGTGGGGAGCACCCCAAAATGGGGATGCTGAAGAAGAGGATCATGCCAGAAGACGTCATCATCAACTGCAGCAGGTGGGTTGTCCTTGGAAGTGCTGAGCTCCTGGGGCTTCCCTTGGGATTGGGGGCAACCGGGCACTTCCTCTGCCCAGAGCTGGGCTTTCTCCATCCACTGAAATCCCTGTTTTCCATATCCTGGGAGCGTTTTTTCCCCTCTGAGTTATGTGAGCCGGACTGGTCTTAAGCCACCCATTTGAAGACTTTAATTCAAAACATTTTCCCCACCAGTCCAGCAAATTTTCCTGCTGTTCCCAGCATCCAAATGATAAACACCTGACTGTGGGAAGGGTCAGGAGGAGCTGAGGGAGCTGGAGGGGCTCAGCCTGGAGAAAAGGAGGCTGGGGGGGACCTTCTACAACTCCCTGACAGGAGGGTGGAGCCACATAGGGCTTGGTTTCTTCTCCCAGAAAAAAAAAAAAAAAAGATAGGAGAAGAGGAAATGGCCTCAAGTTGTGCCAGAGGAGGTTTAGGTTGGATATTAGGGAAAACTTCTCCACAGAAAGGGTTGTCAAGCACTGGAAGGGGCTGCCCAGGGCAGTGGTGTTGTAGTCACCAGCCCTGCAGGGATGTGAAAGCTGTGTAGATGTGGTACTTGGGGACACGGTTTGGTGGTCCTGGCAGTGCCAGTTTATGATTGGACTTGATCTTGGAGGACTTTCCCAACTTTAATGATTCCATGTTGCTGAGTAATTGTAGACGGATTCCGTGTTTTCTCAATGTGGTGGCCATCCTTGGCTCACTGAAAACTTCATTCTCTGTGGCCCGAGGGCTCTAATCCTGCTCTTCCCACAGGGATTCCAAGATTCCCGAGCCCCCAGAAGGTCACAAGTGGAAGGAGGTGCGCTGTGACAACACGGTCACGTGGCTGGCCTCGTGGACAGAGAACATCCAGAACACCTTGAAGTACATCATGCTGAATCCCAGCTCCAAGCTGAAGGTCGGAATGGTGCCCTTGGTCAGGTGAAAAAAATCTGAGAAAGCCAGGATATGGAATATCAACAAAACTTTTTTTTTTTCCCTGGCCCTTTTCTTAAAAGTGGATAAACAAAATGAAGGGGGGGTGAGAGGGTAAGGACAGATGATTGTGAAGCATCAAAATTGTTCCAAGGAATGGGTTGCTCCTGGCAGAGTCATCCTGGTGCCACGTTGCTCGTGTGTGTCCAGGGAAGTCTGTTGGGGAAGCCAGACGGGGGCCGGAAGAATCCACAGGGGCTAAGTAGATCCACAGGGACCGGAGTTGGGTTAATTTATACCACGAAGTGGAGGGTTGGAAGAGATGGGATTGAACTCCGTGGGAAGAGAAAGGGGATTTAAGGCTCTTTCCAAAGGCTCAAGGAAAGTGGGAATGCAGCCCAGGTGGACACAACTGAGCAAATGCTGTTGTCAGTCCCCACTGGTGTCCATGGAGCCACCTTTGGCCGTGGTTTGACCACTTGGTCTTTGCCAAGCTCTGGCTTGTGGAAAACGCCCTGACTAGGCCAGGATCCAGATCCGGCATGGCCAGCAGAGGGCACAGAAACCCTGGATGAGCTGGTTCTTTTCCAGTTCATTCCCTTCATGGATTTTCCCCAAGAAAACAGTGGGGTTTGAGCAGGATTTAGATGCTGGAGGTGTTTCTAGAGCAGGACTTGACTGGTAGGGGTGGAATGAAGGTGGGGCACGGAATGGAAAATACCTTGGATTCCCATTCCAGGGGGAGAAGGACTGGCAGAAATACGAGGTAGCTCGGCGCCTGAAGGATGTTGTCCACACAATCCGGGCTCAGTACAGAAAAGACTGGAAATCCAAGGAGATAAAGAAGCAGCAAAGAGCAGTAGCCCTCTACTTCATTGACAAGGTATCCACAGCCTCACCCTGGGTCCCCCATCCACGTGGAAGTTGGGAATTCACTTCCCTGATCCACCCCACTGTGTAGATTTTTGGTGTTTGCCACCCAGGGTGGCTCCATATGAGGGATCTGGGGATGATGATGGAATCCTGGAACGCTTTGGTTGGATGGGACCTTCAAGATCATCTCATTCCACCCCCCGGCTGTGGGCGGGGACGCCTTCTACTTGACCAGGTGGCTCCAAGCCCCATCCAGCCTGGATTTGAATATTTCCAGAGGTGTGGAAGATGAAAATTGTCCCTAGTGGAAGGTGTCCCTGCCCCTTGCAGGGGGTTGGAACCAAGTGATCTTGAAGGCCCCTTCCAAACCATTCTACGAATCCATAGATGGAGACGATCCGATCTCCTCTAGTCCCGATCCACTTTAAACAACCTGGGAAAGGGGAACTGAGGTGTAACGGCACGGGGTGGACGGCTCCTTTATTTCCTTCCAGCTGGCCCTGCGAGCCGGGAATGAGAAGGAGGAAGGGGAGACCGCGGACACGGTCGGCTGCTGCTCCCTGCGCGTGGAGCACGTCCGGCTGCACCGCCGGCTGGACGGGCAGGAGCACGTGGTGGAGTTCGACTTCCTTGGGAAGGACTCCATCCGTTACTACAACAAAGTGTCCGTGGAGAAGCCGGTGGGTGGAGCAGGAACTAGAGGAAGTGCTTGATTATCTGGGTTCCCTCGATGTTTTATCAGTCCCAGACTTCCACCCAAAACCTGTTAGCAAGATGTGTTTTAAGCCTGGAGAAGTTTTGGGATAGGACTTCCAAGGTTGTTCTAGCCCATGTACCATGAGGGGGAAGTCCCACCTCTTGCTGGAGCACCCTCAGCTGGCTCGTGGGTGTCAGGACTTGAAATGTCTCCATTTGTGTTGAATAATTTTCCTTCACCCACGGGAAAGAAGACTTTAATGGTGTTTGTGGAGAAACTGGAATGTCGGAGGTGGGAAGGATGGCGGGGGGGAACACCCAGTGGCACCTTGAAGCTGAGAAGGCTGGCGGGATGTGCCAACACCAGGGTGAATCGGAGTCCATCTGGAGGAGGAGGGAGATGAGGGAGATGTCTGGGAGCCATTCATTCCTCGGCCCTGACCAGGGCTCTCCTTTCCCCCTCCCCAGGTGTTCGAGAACCTGCAGCTGTTCACGAAGAACAAGGACCCCACCGATGACCTCTTTGACCAGCTCACGGTGAGTTGTCACCTCGAAGCTTTTCAAACAGTACTGGTGGCCCTCAAGGAGGAGAAGCCAAACTGTGACACCTTTGGTAGTTATCCCTTCACCTGGTTTTAACTCTCTGCTCTCCTGAGATGCCGCTGTCGCTGCTTGTACGCCCTGTGAGGTTTTCCAGCCTCTTTCTGCATTAGAACATCTCTGCTTCCCTGTGTCCCTGCTGAGGAGCTGGATTCCTGCTCCTTCCCTCCTCCAACTCACCCACTTGGGCTGTCCTTAGCCTGGGAAGGTCTGCCCACATCGTGGGGAATTACTGGAGGTACCAGGCTGTGGAAATTGGAGACAGGAAAGAATTGCACTTACATGCTGAGTTGTGCTGGAAAAGAAGGAACTTTATTTACATCTTTGACATGTTATAGAATTCCAAAGGTGACAGTGGATTGGAGGGTGAAGCTGCCACCCCTCCAACACACTGGTCAGACCAACAGTCTGTCAACTCTCTCCTCCTCCATGAAAATATGAAAACAAACCATTGGTTGATACTTGAAAGCGTGGGAACTCCTGTTACAGAAATGAAAAGCAATTTCAGAAGGCTGAATCGGGGCAACATCAGACCTCAGGTTTTTGATGCTTTTGCACCTCATTCGGGCTCCGCAGAAATGGGAGAGGTTGCTGGAGGGATGTGCTGCCTTCCCTCCTGGAAAAACCTCTTCCCTCATCTTCCTCAGGGTGGGATACAGGATCAATGAGCAGCTCTGTGTTCTCTGTGGGACAGGGATGGGATATTGGGTGTGACATCAGGAATGATTGTTTGGAAAAGACCTCTAAGATCATCAAATCCAAGCAATAAGCCAGCACTGCCAGGTCCACTAGTAAACCACATCCCCAAGTGCAAGTGTGTGTCCTCTTGGATGGGCAGAAATTGTTGACTTCCAGAGATATTTATTTTTTTGTGGATTTCGGTGGAATTTTAGGCCACTTTTGGGTAGATGATGACCTGACCCCACAAGTAGCTCTACAAACTGCAGGACTTAATTTTTTTGTTATTGTCTAATTTTGGTTGCTTAGGCAGAAGATGGTCTAAAAAGAGATTTGTCCCTGCTTCTGCTTGTTCTGTTCCTTCGTGGAATCATGGAATGGTTTGGGTTGGAAGGGACCCTAAAGACTGTCAAGTTCCAAATCTCTGCCATGGGCAGGGACACCTTCCACTATCCCAGGCTGCTCCAAGCTCCATCCAACCTGGCCTTGAACAATTCCAGGGATGGAGCAGCCACAGCTTCTCTGGGAATTCCATGCCAGGGCCTCACCAGCCTCACAGGGAAGAATTCCTGCTGTGAGTTTCCCCACACTTTTTCCCTGTTTTCCCTCCTCCAGACAACCTTCCTGAACAAACACCTCCAGCACCTCATGGATGGTTTGACGGCCAAAGTCTTCAGGACCTACAACGCTTCCATCACCCTGCAGGAGCAGCTCAAGGCCCTCACCAACCGTGAGTTCCAGTGGTTGTGGTGGGACCAGAGGGCTCAGGAATGTCCATCTGTTGCCTTGGGATCCCTAAAACTGCCCATGACCCCCTGGGCAGAGGATGCTCCATATAATGGGGCGGGAATAACATATGGGGGTGAGCAGCAAGTCGGGGATGTTGGTAAGTGAGAAATGGTGAGCTCGGGGATGCTTAGACCTAACTGATGGCCAGGATGGGAATATTTTCCCCTCTTTTCTTCGTGTTGCTGGCTGGTTGCACTATTTCTGCCTCCTTGGGTGCGTGAGGGATGAGTCACAGCATCAGGTTGTGATGCTCAATTGTCCTTCCCCAATTCCCACAGCCATTATTGCTCTCCCTGGAGAGAGAGAATGCGACATCAACTTGTTTTCCTTTCCTTCTGCTGTATTCCTGCTTTTCCCAAGCCTGGGAATGGAGTCAGAGCGATGTTTTCATCTCTTTCCAGCTGAAGACAACGTTGCAGGAAAGCTCCTGTCCTACAACCGAGCCAACCGAGCTGTGGCCATCCTGTGCAATCATCAGAGGTCTATACCAAAAACCTTTGCCAGGTCCATGGAAGTCCTCCAGGAAAAGGTGAGACAGACCCAGCTGAGAGATCCCTGACCTAACCTGGCCTCTGAATTTTACTTTTGGGCTGGGGTGATGTCTGAAGGAATCACCTTGGTCAAGAACATCAGGGAATGTCCTGGGAGTAGTGGATTGCAACCCAGGGGTGGAGAGGGATGTGGTGACTTCAAATGCTGGAGGAAGCTCACTTGGTACAGAATTTGGGTGAGTTTTGATGAGTTGGGGGCATTTTTCATCACTCTCCATTTTCAAACCAAGCTGGGGGCTTTTTGTGATGGCAGCTCTGCCCCAGTTGGATCAACATCAGGGAAATTGGTTTTCCTGTCTTTTTTGCAGGAGGAGCAGCTTGAAAATACCTTAAATTACCACCCTTAATTGTCCTCAGGCTTTGCTCACGCCCTACTGATGCGCTGGGACTTTTCTGAGGGCTCTGGTGTTGTCACAAGTCCCTCAGTCTTAGGCAGGTGCAGAAGATGAACAGATTTAGGAGCTCCAAGTGTTTGTGGCATCTGGGCTGGGATGGTATTTTAGAAGATGCTAAAAAATGCTTAAGCCCAGAAAATGCTGCAGGAACAAACTGGGAAGTAGGGTTGGTAAGAAGCTGAGGAATGGTGTGTGAAGGAAAAGAAGGGAGGAAGCTGAAACCTTCAGGGAGGTCGAAAACGTTGTCTGACTTTTTCACCTTCACAGATTGATGCCAAGAAGAAACAGGTGGAGGAGGCCCAGGAAGAAGTGAAAAAAGCTGAAGATGAGTTTAAAGAAACAGAAGATGCCAAAGCAGAAGCGTGAGTGGCTTTTCCTTGGAATCCTCTCTTGCAGAGGGAATCCAGAGGGCCTGTGGATGGGGCTGATGTGTCCCAACACCGCATCAGAACAGAAATGCCCATGTTTGGGATTGGATCCTTCTTTTCCGATGAAAGTTTGGAAGGTGGTTAAGATCTTGTGGGTGATTCCCTTCAGGGACACATCCCACTCTCCCAGGTTGCTCCAAGCTCTGTCCAAACCTGACCTTGGACACTTCCAGGCATGGGGCAGCCACAGCTGCTTTGAGCAACCCATTCCAGGATGCTGGATTTTGTTTGCCCACCTTTGGTGGTGGAAATTACATTTTTTTTTTTTTTTTTATTGCTAATTTTTAATATTAAGAAAGCATCTCACCAGATCCAAACCCTTGAGAAATAGGTCAGTGCTGAATGGCACCTTTGACTTTGCCACTCCAGAGTATTTCTGGGCTTTGGGACATTGTGTTGTTGCTTCTCTGCCCTCAGCAACGTGGAGAAGAAGAAGAAGCTGTTGGCGAGGCTGGAGGAGCAACTGGCCAAGCTGAACGTCCAGGCCACGGACAAGGAGGAGAACAAGCAAATAGCTCTGGGCACATCCAAGCTGAATTACCTGGATCCCAGGATTAGTGTGGCTTGGTGAGTCCTGGGCGTGAAATCATGGAATGGTTTGGGTTGGAAAGGACCTTAAAATTTGTGATGTTCAGTGGGCAGAGACACCTTCCACTGTTCCAGGTTGCTTCAAGCCCTATCCAACCTGGCCTTGGAGGCTTCCGGAGATGCAGTGGAGAGGACACTGCTGGATAACTGGTCCCCACTGGTGTTTTGTGGTCTGCACAGGTGCAAGAAATTCGGGGTTCCCATCGAGAAGATCTACAACAAGACCCAGAGGGAGAAGTTTGCCTGGGCCATCGACATGGCTGGCGAGGACTTTGAATTCTGAGCCGGTGCCTTCCACGTTAAATCCCGAATCCTGCTCATTTGGTGCTGTTGGGAAGCTCTTTTTCCTTTAATTTGCTGCTGCTGGGGACTGAGGGTTGTCTGAGTTTGGTGTCTTTTTTTTTTTTTGTATGGAAAAGTAAACACCTGGATTTCCAGTTGAAACAAGTATTGCTGTTTGGCATTTGGGACTTTGGGAATCCTTAATTCCTCTTCAGAGTTGCCAAGTACTTGGGATTTGTTTTCTTTCTTCCTCTGGAGTCTTGGAAGGAGATTAAATAAGAGCCTTAATTGTGCTGATCAACAAGATCTGGTCTAGTCCTGTCTCCTTGGGGTAGTGGAGCTGCGCTGCCCTTTCCAGACTGAATGGGATGGATGGGGAAACACGAGGTGATGACAACAGGAAAACGGGGAACTGCAATATAAAACCAAGGGATGTGCTGGGGGGAAAGGAAAAATCTCCAGGTTTTACATTTTGGGGGACTTTGTGCCCTTTCACCTCCAGCAGAGGAGAAAGTTGTGCAATTGCAGGGATATTAAATGAAAAAAAAAAACATGGGAGGGAATTTGTGTCACGTCAGGAGATGGTAGAAGGGAAGATGTTGGATTTAAAAGCAGTTTCGCATTGCGGGGGGTTAAAATTCACCTTGGCCAGGAACAAAGTGCATTTTAATTCCCCATGTGGTAAATTTTTGTCTTGGAGAAGACATCTCACTTGAGGCCAGTTTATTTCCTTATTTTCTTCATTTGGCTCTGGTCAGCTCCTGTATCCAGAGCAGGAACTGAACAGTCCAGACAGAGGTTTAGGAAATGGGGAATTTCCTAGGAAATAGGATAATGCTGGGCCAGGCTCTGTGGGATGTGTGATGGGGAGTGGGACCAATATTCCTGGAGCTGCTGCTGTGTTGGGATGACACCTTTGGCATCATCCTTCCCACTCCAGCTGGGAATGGAGCAGGCAGGGGTCAACAGCATGAACTGGTTGTGTTTGCTGCTTAATTGGCTGCTTTCCACATCCCCAAAAAAGGCAGTGTCAGCACATTCCTGGCAGAATTCCCACATCCCAGTGAATCCCAGGTGTGAGCAAACTGTTGCATTGGCAGCAAAACCTTCTGGCACCTCAGGGCTGATATCCAGGACTTTGTATGCCAAAGCTCCTGGTGCTTCCCATGTGTTTATTTCCACTCATTCTTGTGTTGAAATTGTTGCTGTTTTGGTTGGAAATGGAGGTCTTGGAATGCATTTCATTAAAACTGGGAGTGATTTTTTTTCCTGAGTATCCATGACTGAAGGCCTTTTTGCAACTCATCCCGTGCGTGGTTCTGGATGTTCCCTCCCTGGAAGTGTCCAAAGCCAGGTTGGATGAGATGTGGAACAGCCTGGGATTGTGGAAGGTGTCCCTGCCCATGGCATTCCTTTCAATCCAAACCATCCTGGAATCCTGTAAAACAAAGGAGTAATTCCAGGAAGGCTGGACTGTTGCTGTCCCAAATGGTCCTGTCCATCCTCATCCTGTGTATCCTGGAGTCCTCCGAGTGTTTCTGGCAATATTCCACAGACTTTTCCCATGGCCTAATGCTCAGAACCCTGTGGAGCAGGATCATGCTCCTATCCCAGAGAGGAGGATCCCTCTCCCACGGCAATAATTTGGAATTATTTGGTGGCTCCAAGCAATGCTGATGTGCTCAGATGATCCCTCCTCACTCTGGCCCTTCCAGGCATGTTTCAGCTCCGTTTTTCCAATCTTTTTCTGAAGTCTCCATCCCTGGAAGTGCTCAAAAAAACCTCTGGAAATGGCACTTGAGGATATGGTTTAGTGGTGAACATAGTGGTTCGTGGACATGATGATCCTAAAGGTCTTTTCCGACTTTCTATGATGTTGTAGGCAGAGGAAAACCTGTGTTGGATGCCTTTTGGTAACCCAAGATCATGACAACAAAAGTTTAGCATTTTTCCGTTGTGATGACTTCCCCTTTTTATTTAAAAAAGGGAAGCTGTGGTTTGTGACAAAACCAGAAATGCCACCTTCCCCCTGTGATTTCCTGGTTGCCTAATTTGCTTTTCATAAAAGCCTTTTCTTTCACTGTGGGTGGGAGGAGACCTCACCCAAAATCTACCAGGAACAAAGCTGACTGCATAAGCTGGTGCTGGAGCTTAGGGCTGTTCTAGGTACATAATGGAGCTTTAATATACCGAAAAACCAACAAACACAAAAAACCTAAAACTCAAAACGAACCCAAACAAATGAAAAAATCCCCCCAAAAACCATGTGAGAGTTGGGAAGTTTGTGGCTTTCCTGCAGGCTGGGGATGTCCTACGATGATGGCCCTGGGCACTGTTGATAGAGCAGCTGTTGGAGGAGATAAATTTAGGGGTGGGAGGAGGTGGTGAGAAGCTCCTCTTGTCTTGCTTTGGTAGCTGCTGCCCCAGCCCAGACTCTTCCCAGAAATCCAGGGCTGGGAGGATCTCTGGAGGGCTCGAGTTCAATCTTCTCCTCAAAGGAGGGTCAGCTCTGGCTGCGTTGTCCAGGGTTTTCTCAAACTTAATTTCAGTGTTGCCACGGAGGGAGATTGCTCAACCATCTCTCAGGGTCACGGCATTGGAAATGAATCACTGCCCTGGCAAAGCTTTTCCTTCCCTATGTCTGGTTGGAGTTTCCCTCTGTGCATCTTGGAAGCAGCTGCTTGTCCTTTGTGCAGAGCCAGGTTATCCTTGGACACCAGCTCCGTAACTGTCCCTGTTAAAGGCAGCAGCTCCACCTCCCCTCAGCCTGTCCTGTTCCATGGGTTCCCTGAGCCCTAAATTCTGAGATTTAAAGAATCATGGAATAGTTTGGGTTGGAGGAGGCCTTAAAGATNATGATCCCAGAGTTGGATTCAGTGCTTCAGCTCTGGCGCTCCCATTCCAAGGATGGCTGGGGCCTCTATAAGCAATTCCTCTTCCCACTGAAGCTGTTTGAGCAGCTGGAAGCTCCAGTGGGATTCATCCCTGCTTGCCGCTTCTGCATCAACATCCTGGAGATTCGGGAACATAAATCCATTGGCCAGGGCTGTGCACATCACGAACCTTCCCACATCTCCCTCAGAGGGATGAGTCAGAATCTTGCTCCGTGTCCAACAGATTACTGTGCCTCGTGGATGATAAAACCTCATCAGCCTCCTGTTTTCCAGAGCCACATTCCAAAGTTTCAGGATGGCAGGGCTCCTGCCCTCCCCTGGCCCATCAGATGCTCTAAATCATGGAATCCTCTAGGTTGGAAAAGCCCTTTAAGTTCATCAAGTGCGGCCGTTAATTGCTGCGTTCACCACAAGACAATGTCCCCAAGTGCCACATTTCCATGCCTTTTGTATCCCTCCAGGAATGGTGGTGACTCAGCCACTTTGGGGAAGGGAACTCATCAGCTCCGCTTGGCTGCTCTCTCATCTGCTTAATGATGGGGCCTTCAAACTTAAGGAGAGGTGGAATTTTGGCTGATTTATCTTAATTGGTGCCGAGAGGGAAGGGGAGGTGATGGAGCATTTGCTGCTCTGCCGCTGCTTCCTCCTTGCATCCAGTCCCTGGAGTGATGGGATGAGGGAAAACCACCCACCTGCAGCCTGGTAAAAGGTGGGAAACCCCCGTGGGGTTTTGAGGAAGAAAAAGGTGAAGGATTTCCAGGGGGTTTTTCCTCCCTGCCCTTCTCCCCGTGAGGTCTGATGTTGCAAAAACGAGGAGGGAAGAAAAAAAAAAAGGGGAAATACAGAACTGGAACTCTGAAGGGAATGTTTTGTCACCTTGAGAGGAAAGGGGGAGGACATTTGAGGCTGTGGCTGCTGCGATTCAGACCCTGTCTCTGAACTCAGTGAATGGAGGAATTTCCTTTTCCAACCCTTTTTTAGTGGGAGACAAGAGCGTGGCTGTGGTTTGGCATAAATAAAACAAGCGCTGAAAGAGCTCCCTGGATTTCTGTCCCTTCACACTCGGCCAGGCTCAGATGGATGGAAAATCAGCCTGAATTGCAGAGCCATTATCCCAGGCCACGTGTTTGGAAGTGCTGATGCCAAGGAAAGTGGCTGCGAGGAGAGCAACCTGGGAGAAATCGGATCCCTGGGATAAACTGAAGGACTGGTTAGTGAGGGGAAAGAGGAAAGGCTTCCAAGGAAGGATGAAACTCCAGGATCTCAGGTTTGTACCTGTTGAAGGAGAGCTGTGGGGTGAGGATGGCTGCACATCCTGGGTCTCCCACGAGGAATGAGTGGATAACATCCAGCCTTGCTCTTCCTGGCCCTAGTTTTGGCCGGTGGGACACCTCTGTTACTCAAAAGAAAGTAAAGAATCAGGAAAAGCTCAGCTGAGTTGTCCCAAGCTCTGAGATTGGCTTCTCTAGACTTTATTCCTGAGCCACTGCAGGCCGGGGCAGGAGAAATCCCAAAAAGTTACTTTGTTAATAGTCTTAATCCAATTTGGGATTAAGCTGCAATTATGATTTGATTGCCTTGGCTCAGGAATAAGCCTTGGGATAAAGGCTGTCCCAGCTGCAGGGAGGCTCCTAAGTTCCTTCTGCTGCTGTGAGCCTGGAAGGAAGAGGGATCATGGAATCATGGATTGGTTTGTGCTGGAAAGGACCTTCAAGATATGGAATTCCATGCCGCTGCCATGAAGGGGCTTGCTCCAAGCCCCATCCAACCTGGACTTCAACACTTCCAGGGATGGGGCAGCCACAGCTTCTTTGGGAATTCCGTTCCAGGGCCTCACCACCTTCACAGGGAAGAATTCTTTTCCAATATCCCATCCAACCCTGCCCTGTGGGAGTGGGGAGCCATTCCCCCCATCCTAGCGTACAAAGTACCTCTTCCAAGTGATGTGATGTCTCTCCAGACTGTAGGAACTTGCAGAGGTTCCCTGGGATTGCCCTGTGTTGCAGGAGGCAGACAACTGATTACTTCCCAAAAAATGTCTCTGTGTTTCCAGGTGGGCGGGTGGCATTCAGGCTGCCCCTCTTGGAAGCAGGGCAGACGATTTTCCAGGCAGGACGGGATAACAAGGAAGTCTCCAGGCCCTTCCCAGGGTCACTTGGAGTTGAATGAGCTCATTCCGTGGAATCTCTTCCATCCCTTTCTCGAGGTTTTGTTGGGATTTTCTACTTCCGAAGGCTGGATTTGCCAAAGTGGAGAATGGGGTGGCAATTAACTCAACCAGCTTTAATTGGGGCTCCTGTTCCAATCTGGGCTGTCCCCCAGGCAGGAACAGATTCTGACTTTCCCACAGCTCATTCCTGGTGCAGGAAGCAGCACTTCAACTGGAGGGAACACCTTGGAGGGCTTAAATCTCCTCCTCCACCCCTCTCCTGTGCATCCCCGGATCCAATAATGGATTTCTGATAAAAACAGGCACGGAATGAACTCGAATGTCCTCAAACCCAAATTCTGCTGCTGCTGGAGCTGGGAATTGGAGGTGGTGAGAGGAGATAAACTGGAGCTGGAGAGGGACTTGGGACAAGGGATGGAGGGACAGGACACAGGGAATGGCTTCCCACTGCCAGAGGGCAGGGACAGATGGGACATTGGGAAGGAATTCTTGGCTGTGAGGGTAGTGGGGCCCTGGACTGGAATTCCCAGAGAAGCTGTGGCTGCCTGATCCCTGGCAGTGTCCTGGGCCAGGCTGGATGGGGCTTGGAGCAAGCTGGGATAGTGGAAGGTGTCCCTGCCCCAGGGAATTTAGAAGGATTGACTTCCAGACTGAACAACTCAAGCACTGTTGAAATTCATATTTCACATTTTCAGGAGCAGCAGCAAAGGGCTTTTTTATGCAGGGAGATAAGGCCCTTCCAACACAAACCTTTCCATGATTTTACTACAGGGCCACCCGCTTTGAGTTTGTAAAATCTCTGGACTGAGGCTGCTTAGATTTGCTCGGATTGAGTTTGTCTTGACCTGCCTGCTGCTTGCCTTATTTTTTTTTTTTTTTCTTTAATCTTGGCTGAGTGGGGAGAGCAATTTTCCTAATTGACCGAGTGGTTCTGGCTAATTAGCTCTGCTTTTGTTTAGCTTTGTATGGAGCAGCTGTAGATTTGTATAAATAGCAGCACCAAGCCATAATTCAGCGCTGGATGAAGGATTTGTGCCTCTGATCCAAGGACACAGGACAGGGAAATTCTGGCTTGGAGGTCTTGAGGAGGGGAAACGTGGGATGGGAGAGAAGGGCAGGTAGGGAGTGATTGGATGGGGTGAGGCCCTGGCACAGGCTGCCCAGAGGAGCTGTGGCTGCCCCATCACTGGAAGTGTTCAGGCTGGATGACGACCTGAGTAACCTGGGATACTGGAAGGTGTCCCTGCTCACGGCAGGGGGTTGGATTGAGATGATCTTCAAAGTCCCTTCCAACATAATTCCATGATTCTATTAGCTGTCTTCAAAATTAGCAGAATTAGAATTAATTAAGGAATTAACGTTCACGGAAAAGCCTCCATCCAGATTTTCCCCTGATGTTCTGCATAGGGTTAGTCTTTATTTTCCTGGAGCAGGCAGGACTTGGATGATCCTTGAGATGCATTTCCCACTTAGGGTATTCTGTGGAGTCACAGGAGAGAAATCCACATGGACACAGTGGGAACAAGCCCTTCCAAAGGCTGCAGGATTGACCCCAACTGGACAATCAAAATTGGGGTTGTGGTCCTCACGGAATGGTTTCTCCTGGCTGGACGCAGCACCACAGAAACCCAGGAATCTCCATCCTGGGGTATTTAGAAAGCCAAATACCCCAGGGTATTTGGGGTATATTAATATACCCAGAAGGGGATATATTAAGAGCTGGGCTGGAGATTGGTTTTCCTTCTCCTTCTTGCTGTCACAGCTCCCAGAAAAACCTGGTCTGCAGACTCAAAGTGCCCTTGGAAACTTCTTGTCCCATCCTGATTCCTCAGAATCATCGAATGATTTGGGTTGGAAAAGACCTTAAAGCTCATCTTGTTCCATCCTCTGTGGGTGGGGACACCTTCCGCTATACAGAGTTGCTCCGAGCCCCATCCAACCTGGCCTTGGACACTTCCAGGGATTCCAACTTATGTGGACAACCTGTGCCAGGGCCTGACCATCCTCCCAGGGAAGAATTTTTTTCCCCAATATCTGATATAAACATTCCCTCTACATCTACCATTATAAAAAAAAACCAATTCCAAGATGTTTATTGTTTATTCTCTTTTTATGGAGAGCTGACTCATTGCAGGGCTGGTGGTTGGGAACAGGTTGCTCATGGAATTACACAGGGAATAAAACAAATGGAAGTGAGTAGGAGGATGATCCAATCCAGATCAGCACAGCCCCAGCTCTCTGCATGTCTCAGCCAGATGGAAATTTCAGAAGGTTTATGGGAAAGAAGTCTTGAAAGTAATGGATTTAGAGCTGCAGTGGTATTGTTCCAGTGTCCTCTCTGGAGAAGGTCTGGAGTTCTGGATATGAGATTTTCAGGGATGGTCCTACTTGGTCGGGTTAAAGCCACGCTGAGGAACGCATTAACAATTAAAAAGTGTGGACAGCTGTTCGGTAGCCCTTGGAATTGTGCATGGATTTTCCACGTATTATTGGAATAGATTCCATGACAGCCCTTCTGCAGTGATTCCAGCCACAGGGAAGCTCGAAGGGCTGTTGGATCTCCCCACTAACATCCCCAATTACAGGTGTAATAATTTTTGTGACTTAATCCAGATCCAGCTGGGATTTGGGCAATAAAAGGAGACACCGTAAAGTCAGGTAATATCCATAACCAGGGATTTGGGATGGCCCTGGGGCACCATTTCCCTGCCCCGCTTGGAAGAGAGGAAGCCAAAGGGCAAATTAGCAGGATTTCAACACCTTGGTGTATCCCAGCCCTGGGCTGCCCACGCTTTGTTCCTGATCCTGAGTGTCTCTTCCCCGTGGAAATAGACATGGAGAGCACCCAGGCATGGGGGAAAGTGTGGGAGAGCGGCAGGAACAGCCACAAGGATCAAGTCCTTCCATGATTTGACATGCAAAGGACTTAAGCCTGTGTGGGATGAACTCCAAGCTCCTCTTGGTTTCTCTGGAATCTGAGCACCAGTGAGGGTCTGAGGTGAGGCCAGGTCTGTGTCAGGGGCATAGTGATGACAGCTCACCTTGGTGTCCTGATTTTGACGAGGTCACAACCAGGCAGGAGGCGAAGAATGAGCCTTGCAGGATCAGCACAGAGAACTCCCAGTGGAGAAGGGATGGAAAAAAAGAGGAAGGGAAAATCAGCATTCACTGTCATTGGGTCGAGGAAGGGAGAAGCTGGAGCTCTCACCCATCCAGGAGGTGCTCAACACACATAGCTCCTCTTCTTCTGGGGCCATGTGTCCTTCAAAGTGCTGTCATTCCTGGCAAAAAGTGGTGCCATATTTGGGCTCTTCCTCCCTCAAAAACTCCACAAAAAAATGAAGGATGGGGAGCAAGACTCTGTAATTGTTTCAATGGGTTTTATTTAGGGCTGGAATATCCCTGGAGCTGAAAACCAATTCCACCCTGCAAGCTCTGATGCACTAGGACTGGGTGGGGTATGGCAAAACAGAGGGATAGATGGAATTATCTGGGAATCTTCTGAGATGCCACCTGAGAAGGGATGAGGCAGGTGTGTCACCCTCTGACCACAGGGAAGCTGAGTGGGTAAAACCTTCAGGACATCCAACAGGAAAAGGTCCCATGAGGCCAATCCATGATGTTTCTGTCCTTCCTCATCACTGGGTTTCCTACGTGGATACTTTTCCGAGGCCATTTTTGAGAGGAGCCCAGTATAAGGCTCCCAAAAAATGAGCAGATCCCTGTTCCTTGACTTCCAATCTCTGTTCTACATCCAGGAAGATTCAACAGCCAGAACATTCCAGAGGTCAGGCAAACAAAGCCACATTTCCATGGCTCCAACACAGGTGTGTAGTGCAATGTTCCAGAACCAAGAGTAAAATCCAGGATGAAGTTCTCATCCTGAAGGATGTGATTCAAATGCCTGCAAGGGCCTGATCTCCCAGGATGAATCTAAGCTAGGGAAATAAACAGTTGCTAGAAACATCCCTGGTCTGGAACATCATCCACAACATTTAATTAATTGGTTTAATTGTTGGCACGTTCCCTGGCAAGATTCTCGGATGGATCAGCCTTCATTACTCCATGGAACATCTGGAATAAAACAGAGGAGGTGGCACAAAGGAAGGATTATTCCCAAGAGACTGATATCTACCTCTTGGCCTCTGTGCTGGAGATGGTCCTGGAAAAGTTGAATTTACTGCCACAGCTGTGGCCCATGGATACTGGGACACCTTTTTTCCAGATCTTTGCCCTCACCCAGTGTGGTGGTTTAAGTGCTTGTTCTTTTGTGGGATATGACTAGGAGAAAATAAAAAGCCCAACAGGCCTAAACTTTAAGAGTTACAAAGATAGTTCATTTACACACGCTAAAAAATGAAGAAAAGGAAAA
>VYZR01091521.1:0-14701 GCA_013400675.1 Oxylabes madagascariensis
GTCATCCAGTCCAGCCTCCCTGCACCAGCAGGTCCCCTAGAGCATGTTATTTTGACTTTAAGTCTCCAATGCGTTCATCAGCTATGCTTGTAGGGACAACAGGAATGGGGTTGAGCCTTGCTTGCTTTTGCAAGCCACAGGAAGATGATTACAGACATATATTACATGAGTGTCCTCACTTGCTTTCTCTTTCCCTCTGCTGGGGCCTAGGGTAAGCCGATAAGGGCCCTTCTCAACCTTCTTAGTCAGCTGGCACATGCAAGAAGGGCCTCATCTCTGGATGAAAACAAGCTCTGCCCCTGGCAGTGTCCTGGAAGAGGTGTTGCCTGAATTCCTGAGGCCTCTCACCTTCACTGGCCTTGACCAAACTGAATCGGTACCAACCCTTGTGAAACAGTTCTGAAACATTTCAGCTCCCCTGCACCCGGGTGTTGCACAAGGTAATTACTCACGGCCCAACAACTGGTTTTTGCTTCTGACAGTTTTGCTAGGAACTTCCTTGTTGCCGTGTTGGAGGGAAAATCCATTGATGACGTCCTCTTAAATTCATTAGCTCTTAGGCTGCTGATGCTCAGGCTGCTGGAGCTTCTGCCTGCCATGCTGGCTTGCAGAAGGACAACTGGGTACCTGGAGTGAATAGCCAGAGGCTGTCACCAGTGTCCCTGAACAATGATAACCACTTGTGTGAAAGGTGGTACTCAGGTCCTCTACTGGTAAAGCCTCCTGCTTTACACTGAATACCCAGGAGCAAGTGCAGTAAAAGGGAAGTGGGTGGGCTCTATGAATATGGAGTTTGTGTTCACCCTCTGTGCCTTCATCTCCTGCTTTTGCATTGCTCGCTGAGATCTGCTTTCCTGTTCCTCTTCATCTGCTTATAAGCATGTCAATGTCCCCAGAGCTAAGGAGCTCTTTTCTCCAGTATCCTTCAGCACAGCTAAACAAGCAAATCCCGAGCAGTGCAGGGAGCCTTTGCAGTGCCTGCCCAGGAGATGGGGGAGATAAGAACCCATTCCCCTGTGGTGTTGTTTGGCAGCAGCAGCTTCCTACGCCCAGCAGAAACCAGGACAAGGTCACAGCATCATACCTCCAGGGGCTACCTGCTTCTGGTGTCTTCCTGACTGGATGTACTTTTCCCCAAGAGCTGAGGACTCCAAATTCCAGCTGACATCCAGGAGTTTTTATGGAGTCTCAGCACTTCATACAAACACAGCTTGTGCTTGATGCCTGAAGCAAATATGCTATACGGAATCTGGGAATAATTCCTTTTTCTTGGTTATTTCAGGCAAGACAAAACCAAAATGGCCATGCAAAATAATAATTTATGCTAGAACTGGGGTTTTTTAAATGTGAAAACCAGCAGCATTTTTTGCTGGGGCATGTGGCATGCTTCTGTACGAATAGGTATCGTGCTCAGCCTGGGTTCCTCCCAACTTTGTGCTGGTCCTAACTATGCACTGCAGGGCTGAGCTCTTACACTGGCTCGTGTGGAAGCCAATAATTGCATCAGATCTAATTAATTACATGTTATTGTGTCTCTGAATTTGTCTTTATTCATTTATGCTGAAATGAGGCACTTGCATTTAAAACAAACAGCTGCTTTGGCTTGAAGGATGAATGTTTAATTCTCAAGAGAGGGAACATACAAGTTGTTTCACCCTTCTTGGTCTCATTTGTAGGCCAGAGAGAAAATTAAGGTTACATTTTTTCAGAAGTATCTGACTTGCGAAATGCACTGGGACAGAATGAACCCCCGAGAAGTTCGGAGGCTCTGCTTGGCTTGGATGAGTCAGCAAAAAGTGAGATCTTTCATTCCAACCTTCATGGAGGGACTTTCACTTCTCCTTTAGTCATGGGACTGATCCTGCTTCTGTTCTTCCTTCCACTTGTTTTGGCTGATTTTTAAAGGACAAAGCCATCTTGAAACCTTGCTATTTCCAAAAATGTAAGTTTAAAGTAATACCTTGGAAACACTTGCCAGTTTACAGCTTTACATCTCATAATTTTTCGTCCTGGTCGCTCTCCTACTGCTGGGTGACCTACATGAGCCAAGAAAGCCAACCAGGCAGGGCAGGCTGGAGCAACCACGAAGCTCTCCCTGCTGCTGAGTGCCCTTCCTCTCCTGGCTGCCCTCCGTGTGCTGCTGCCTGCAGCACCTGCTGCACCAGGGAGGGTGTGGGATAACTGTCAGCACTGCCAGTGAAAAAAGACCTTTTTCCTGAATCTCAGAGTTTCAGACAGAGCTAACAGCACTCAAAAACCTGCTTCGGTACAGGTAATTTAAGCTTGAATGTATCCTTTGAACTTCACTGCACATGTTTGTCTTCTGATAAAACGGCAGAAGCCTACCGTGTAGGCATTTGGTGTGATTAAAAGCTCGTTGGAGCAGTTTTGGCAGAGGGGGTTGGGGAATGCTGCTCAGGCAGCATTTGACATGCCATGCATGTTTTGCCAATGTCTTCTAGGTGATCGGGAGGAGGGAGAAGTGATAAACACCATTTGCTTTCGGTTCAATCTTCTTTGCCCTTGAAGAAACCCAGCCAAAATCACCCCAACGAGGGAAATGTGGATACAAAACCAAGTAGGAGTTTTGATTTCCTTTGTCAGATGAATTATTTTATCCCTTTCCCATTCAAAACAGGGAAACTTGCTTAACTATATCCTTTATAGCATAAAGCTGTGATAGCTCAAATACTTTTTGACAGCATATTACAGTGCACAGCCTTGCAGATTTCAGTACACTGAGGGACTGTAGACTCTAAAGAGATTTTTGGTAGCCGCTATGGTATTGTTTTTCACTGTATACCTTCTACAGCCCAGTTCAATTGAGCTTTGGATGTCTCAAGAGCTTTCATTTCTTCCCTTCAAATACAAGCTGGTCCAGTCTGAGAGGTACAGACACAATAGGGATGAGCTATCTTACTGAAGATTTTTTAGTCACCCTCGGAATATATTGTAATAGCTTTTTTACCATTTCAAAATGATACAAATATCCAAATTGGACCACCGTTGTTTCCAAGGTCTCCACCATTAAATGAGGCAAAGGCAAAAACCTGTCTGAATGTGCCACTGTCGCTGGAGCAATGGATATGCAGTCAGAGAGGAAACTGGAGCTCAGCTGTGCCTTATGTTCTCAGTGTCCATCATCCATCAACACAACAAAAAGGCTTTGAACCGTGATAAATTCTAGGGATGAATTACTTTGGCATTTCAAACCCATGGAGGATGGCATGTAACCTTCATCACATAAAATTCAATGTCCTCCCAGCTTCTGCAGCAGAAGAAATAGAGAGCATCAAAAAATCACCAGCCTGACTTAGCCTGGGACATGTTGGAGAGCCACATGGAAAATGGAAGGTCACATTTAAGGTAGAACTAGCAGCAGGTGTGGAAAGAAACACACATTACTGTGGCCAGAAACTCAAGGAAGAGCGTAATACTTTGGCCCGCTTTGCTTTGCAAAATAACCGTGGTGTTGCACAGGATATACACGAACAGATGTGGTCCAAGAACCGTTGATCTGCAGCCAAATCCCGCTTTGGATATGGACACAAGGCTCCCAGCTCAGTCCATGGGACTTGGCCATGTGTATCTGAGCATGGAGGTACCCTCAGGGGCACAGGGCTAAAGCACACTTGACCTTTGGAGGGTTCCTCTCCTGTGCTCTGGTGGGCTGGACCTCACCACCTGCATCTCTTGAGTCAAGGCGCTTCCTCCGTTACTCGCTGAGGTGCTGAGATGCTGACGCCAGTGTTTGCTTAAATACCACTGCCTCCATTTTCTCTGAACTTCCAGCTGAACCTAGGTAGAAAGGTCACAAAATACTTAGTTCAGCTGGTTTATGCTGGAACCCTGCACTGCAGAGAGCAGTGTAACAGGAAAATGAAAGCAGGTTACTTTTTCCAAGATTTGGACTTACTTATTTAAACCCCAATTTAAGGGGCTAAGGTAGGGCCTATTTGTTGACACTTCTAGTGATACTGTTGTTGCAGCCACACAACTTTTTATTTAATTGCAGGTGAAACTATTCACAGAATCTAGCTGTCCTTAGGAAGTGTTTGGTTTAGATTTCTCCAGAATTTTAATTTTAGATATAAAACCAGGACATTTTGGAACTCTAAGGTAAAAAAAAACTTTTAAAATGCATATTTTCTTTTCAAAACCATTTTTTCTGAACCCTGTTGAAAGATCAGTCAGAGTACTTCAAAACCCTCCTTCATTTCAAAGTGACTTTTTCTTAGGCACTGTTTGCTTTTTTCCTTCCAATTAGCTCTAGATCTTTCAGGTTTGTATGTTTCCCCCCACCTCTACCAGCAGCAGCATTTCAGAGTGGAAGTTCTAGCCCAGAAGCCTGGGAGTTGTCATGCAACTACAAAGGAAATGGTCTCTCTACAAAAAGTTTTACCTTATAAGAATCCTAATAAACTTGGACTGGGTATAGCTTCTGATAAATTCCCTCCTAAGGACTGAGTAAATAAAACGGCCAAGGATGGGATGGCAGATAATGGTATCATACATCAGAACTAGTTGGCTGTCAGTGTGACTGTGTGAGGAATGGCACTCCCACCCTCAGTTCCCAGACAGTAATAATGCTATCTGATTTATGAAAGGATTGCAGTAGTTGAGAGGTGAAGTTTGCATCTGGCATACAATTACCTAGGCTTGCCAGGTCTAGGAGGAATTTCACGGGTGATGTTAGGTAGCTGGGAAGAAAACCCTCAGACAAAACGTCTAATTCATTGGGGGATGTATCCCACTGATTAATGATGCATGCATCAGCAATAAAAAAGAATGTTATGCACACAAAACTCACCTCACCATTAAGAAAACAATAAAGTACAGCCACAACAAAGCCCTAAAAGATAAAAGAACCGTGGTCACAGGACAGCAGTTTCAGCTTTTGAATGGGGATGAGGCATCTCAAGGGAAATCAGACAGCTTGGCTTTGCCATTGGAAACTCAAGTCGGTTACAGGGTTATATGTTCTACCTCTTTTTCTTATTTTAAAGAAATAATAGCTTGTCAAATATTACCTGGAATGATCCAAGAGCCAATTCAAAAAACAGCTGAATTTCCATTGTGCCGTTGCTTGCATCCTCAGGGAAAAAAGCAAAGATTATATAGTGGACCCCAAAGAGAGGGATGAGGAGGAGCGTTGACTTTGCAAGTCTCCTGAGAATGAAAACAGAGAGAAAAGCTGGTGTAGAAGGAACAAGAAATGCTCAGGTGGCCTTGAACGCCTTGTAAGGGATGTAAGGGACATACTTGTATTGGTTGAAATCACTGCTCCGTTTTTCAGGGGAGATGAGTTTCCTCATCAGGATTCTTAAAATGTTGACAAAGAGAATGAAATTAATCTGAAAAAAAAAACCAAAACCAAAAATAAAGAAAGAATGCAAAAGCAACCCACCCAATAGCAAACCCAGTATTCATTGATGTAACTGGCAGGTATCAGCAGAGCCACTCTGGGGGGTTTTGACCTAGCAGAAAGAATAGAGGGGTTGGGGCTGTCCTGCCTGTGTCCATGTTCCCATCCCATTGCTCCTGCTTCTCCAGCAGAGGAATCAGGAGCATCGGTTTGGTCCCGTCTGGCTGCGGGGCTCTGACAGCCTCTGCTCGGTCTGGCCCCACTTTGGATGCCAGCAAAGGGGCAGCACTGAAGCCATCTCTTGCTGACTGGGACTACAAGTGCTCTTTGTTCCCTGCCAAAAACACTCCGTGTGGTTTGGGATCACGAGGCAAAGTAGTTAAAAGTGGGGAGAGGAGAGAGTCGACACTGGAGCCCTTCCTTTTGCATTTCCCCCCTCTCCAAGGGTGGATATCAGATAAAAATGCTGATCCGCTCAGTTTGGGTGCAGATGAGGCAATAGCTGTTTCTGCTCGTTTGACCCTCAGGCAAAGAGTAGGAGTTGCAGGGGAGGCAGAGCCGCCTGAGCGTGTCTGTCTGTCTGTCTGTCCCGCGGCCAGGGCCTCACACCCCGTGGGGAGCAGCCTCGGGCTGATCTGCCCCTGGCTTGCACAGCCTGCAGATCTGTGCCCCTTTTGCAACACCCTGCACCGTGGCAGGCCCTTAACCCTTCCCTGAGCCGGGAAACACCATGGCAGAGGTGCATCCTCTTCGTGGTGGGCCCTGCGTGCCTGTGGGCATGGGAGCAGGGCTCTGGGGTGATGGGTCTCCCTAAAAGAACCGGGTCTCCTGGGACAGACACAGCAAGTCCCTGAGTTCTTCAAAGTTACTGGATGGAAGCAGCTGTGGCTGCTGAGGGAGTCTGGAGAGGGCTGGAAGTTTGGGGAAGCTGGAGAGGGAGAAGGAAAGCAGAGCTGGGAGGAGGTAAAGGTGGAGAGCGTGAAGGAAAGAAATACTTCAGGGGTGGTGGGGAGCAAAGGAGGTTCAGGTCTGGGTGTTCTGGGATTTTTAACCCATTAGGCCAGGGAAGAGCCGTGGAGGCTGAGCAGGACTTTTCACTGATAAAAACCACAGGGGAAGGGGGAGCGGCGGGATTCCTACCCGGAGGAATTGCCCGCGGGCAGCGCAGCAATGAGCGAGCCTGGGAGTACAAAAGTGTTTATCGGTGCTGATTTTCTGACCTTTGAACTGCTGAAGGCTGTGAGGAATAGAGATTAGATCTGGGTTCTTAAGATCTGGCTGTTTGTTTGGTTATGAGCTTGAGTAAAGCCTCTTTTGGGGAAAACCTGCAGAGTCATGCAGGCGGCTTCTGCCTTCGGTAGCTAAACAAGGCAGGATCAGCATTCTGAGGACATTTGATAGCGGGTGGGGGCCGCCAAAAGATAAACTAAGATTGTGCTTTTTGTCTTGCAGAATGCATGGGTCTTGTTGGCTTTTATATATTGCAGAGTGGCTCCTAGCATGGGGGTTGTTTAATGAAGAAAAATAAATGCCATGGGCCAAGTTGATCCCAAATCACTTGTTCGGTCTGCCGCTTGTCTTGTGGGGATGCAGGATTGCTCACTGGTCAACAGGAGCAGAACTTTAACCCATCATCTCAGCTGTCTGGGTTTCCAAGAAGTGTGCAATTGTTGCACTTTGTGTTTTGCAAACAAAATGGTTCTTACTGGAAATATGAAAACCTCAACCAGCCCTTGGGGTCTCGCTTGGAGTGTCAGCAGGGTACTTGAGAGTAACCAGCTGTTCACATTTCTGGGCTAGGGTTTCAGATGGGTCATTGCAGCATGGTCTGACCCAGAGCATCTTCATCGGGCAGAACAACTATCCCAAGCAGCAGCTCCAGCCCTCTGGTACCTAAGGCTCTGAAGGAGAGTACCAGCAAATGCTCAAAAGACAGGTGCTGAGTATTATACACACCAAACTGCTCTTGTCATCACTACTGCCTTGCACTGGACAGGCTCACACTGAGTTTCAACGCCTCTGCCTTAATTCACTGAGCAGTGCCTCAGTGCTGTCCACTAATAAGGGGTGCGTGCAGCCTGTGAGCTGTTTTCATTCCTGGAAACAAAAGCCAGTGGTCATGTAAGGCAAGTTGGTTTTGGCTTTGTTGAGAGAGGCATTGACCAGCAGACACAAAAGTAATTGTACTGAAATGTACAGCCACTCATTTCTCCTCCGGAGCTTTCCTTGAAACAGTCCAAAACAAGCTTCCACAAAACAGCCAAGTTCATGTGCAATCAACAGGACGTGGAAACCTGATCTTTTTCAGGCTCTTGCTTCTTGGGAGGACACTCTAGCTTTCCTTGTGAACTTAGCTTTGGGGCATCAGTTACTAAGTCCTGCTGAGCACGAGTTTCTTAAGCAGTACTCATGGGTCACACCAGTTCAGACACATGCCTAAGATCAGTTCATTAATACACTTCTGAAGCATGTTGAGTAGAAGAGCTCTGACTTCACAGTAGTTGAAAACACAGTTTGAAAATCTGCTTGTCACAGAAAAAACTTACAAAAATAGACAAAACTATGGGGCCTCTAATGATCCACCAGGTATTGGCATCAGTGTTAATGTCCCAACACCTGTAAAAATAGAAGAGAAGGTGCAGTCAGTTATCAAAACATTGGTATCTTTTCAAAGAGGTTTAATCTGTTTTGCACCTTAGATGGGATCCTTTTCTCTACAAAATTAATTTCCTTTTGTCACTGAGTGGTACACTGTGTCTGACAGAAAACTGCCCACCTGCACTGGACAGAAACATGTCCTTCCCTTAAAGTATAAACACTGTTCAAAATTTTGAAAGGAAGAGAAAGAAACAAAGTTTCACTGTTCCGAAAGTTAAATACAGATACTGAAAATGTTGTGTTCTGAATTCATACCTGAAGGCTTCCTCCTACCCTTGAAAATGCTCAAATGGAATTGGAAGCTTTTTCTCATGTTGCTCAGCTGTACCTCTACTCACACCCACATTAGGATCCAGGCTCACAGCACAGCAGGATGTTGATTGATTTACTTGCTCCCAGCAATTAGAAATGAGCAGGACCCCATGGAACAGCCCGCACAGGGACTGCATGCTCCCCCTGGCATCCCAGCTTCCCCCACTCCGTACCACTTACCCAATATTTTCATGGAGTTGCCTAGCAGTTGCCCATGCAGCCACAAACACCATTGGGGCACCTGCAATTGGAAAAATCAGTTACTGCTTCGTAAGTCCATCCCAAAGGCAGAAAAAACCCAGTTATTATCACTGAAGGGAGAACCAGTACCCCATCCGAGGGCAATGAACCACCAGAGGAACTTCCTTTCCGAGAAGAAAGAGATCACCAGGAGGGTGTGGAGGTACAGTCCTTCCACCAGGAGCCAGCTGTAGTTAGACATGATGCAATACTGAAAGAAGACCATGGTGAGCTTACAGCCAGCCTGAGGAAAGAGAGGATAATTAGCTCCTGCCTGGGTTTGTGCCTACCTTCCAACAGAGAGAGAGCAAGCTGTAAATTAATCTTGGCAAATAGAGATTTTATAGCAATTAGGGGACTAAATGGGTGTCCTCGAGACAAGGGTTCACATGACAAGAAAGCAGAGCTGGCACTCCTAAATGCATTAATTCACTAGAAGAACTGAATGTGTCATGGACACTTGGATTCAGGTTACTGTCCCAGGGGAATTTCACTGTTACTACCTTCCTAGTGCCAGTAACATTAGTATCACCTTAGAGAAGCACGTGAATGTATTTATAGTCAATCCTTTTGTTCCCAAGAAAAGTAGTTGATAAAGACAAACCAAAATGTTCTCAAAATGTTATTTTTCTGCAACAAAAATCCAGCAAAACCAGTGGGATAAAACAAAACAAGCCTATTTTTGTTCCTCTTCCTAATTGTTATCTTTTAGTTTAAAGCATTGACCAGCATCTCCAGTGTTGCTCACCCCACCTCACATCCAGATTTTCAAATTAGCTTGCTGCCAATAAAAAGAAAAAGGCAAAAACATTTCAAAATCTCTGAGTGCAAGCCCTTATCTTACTATCAGGTCTCACACTGCAGTGTAAGTCAGCAATATTTAATGTGTTCTCAGAGAAGGGGCAGAGCCTTCCTCTCTTCTCTCATAACCTCATGATGAATATAAAGCTGGGATGGAGATTTCCTTCCCTGTACACTAGATCCTGCTAGGATCCTGCTGGGAAATTGAGCTGGTGAGCAGAGGGTTACCGTGTATGCGCCACAGTAATTTGTGTCTTCAGACGAAAACAAGACAGCATCCTTGATGAAGTTGGATGAGGCTCGCAGAATGAATGACGTGAAGAGATGCATGTGGATGTAGTTCCTTGTGCAGCGAAGTCTTCTGCCAAAAAAAAAAAAAAGGAGAGAGATCCAGTGAAGTGACATTTCCCACCTATGTAAGGAGCCTGTGGCTGCAAACATCAGGTTTAACTGCTGATAAACTGACTAGTGATAAACTGGCAAATAAAGAACAGTGTTGTCCTGTCTGTGAAAGGAGGACCAATGCATCTCCCAAGAGGGATATCCTAGAGAAGGCCTTAAACAGCTAAAGTCACATCTGCTCCACTGAGGTACTAAAACAAGCTGAACATTGCCAGGAAGATTATGATTTCATGCCAATATGCTTGTTCTAGCATCCCTCCCTCCCTCCTTTCTGGAGTAACATGAACCCAAGGTGTTTACTCACACCTGGACGAATTTATTTTTTTCTGCCAGTGCACTTGTGCCTGCAGTGTTTTCTGTATTACATCTCCACATAGTCTATGCCCAGAGGCCATGCAGCCTGAATACAAATTTTCAAAGTAGTTGGGTTTCGTTTTGCCCAGAGGTGCCACCCTGACATTTACTGTAAGGGAAATTTCACTGAATAAGCAGCACAGTACAAATTCCAGGTTACAGGGATGAGTGAAGATAAGCTGAATGTCAGATTGCTAATAGAAACCTGAAGCACCTTGCCAGAAGTCAGTGCAGTTGCACTTTGAGAACAAAGTTTTAGCCAGTCTCAAGTAGGGAAGAGAGCAGCAGGGTGAAAGACACTCTGCCCAAGAGACACTGAAATCATGGGAAGACCTCAGCAGGGAGTTGGTGCAAATGCCATTTGCAACATGCAGCCAGCTACGATTTGGAAAGAAAAAGGGAGCACAATATAATGAGCAGCCCTGACATTTTCTAGGAGACAAGATTCGGAGATAAATTTTGTCACTGATTTCTGTGAAGGTTTTCAGATATACTTCAATTTTTAGTTCACCCAGAAAGTCAATAGAAGGATTTGTGTCAGCTGAGATAACCAGAAGTCCTGGCCAAACACAAACCAGGATGCTTCTCCTCACCTAAAGGAGGCCAGGACCACTAAGGCTATCATCAGCGTCACGAGGGAGGTGCAGTATCCGATGGTGTACATGGTCTTCAGGGTCATGAAATAGGAACGCTGCAGGGGAACATATAATCACATCTTTACCTTGCCTGCCTGGTAAAGATCAGCCCACACCAAAAGAAAGATCCCTCCTCCTATTTAATGAATAAAATTTCTTGTAAAATCAGCTACTGAAATTTCACCCTGAGCAACCACTTCCAGTAATTTGCAGGAAATATTTATGCTGAAAACCACCAACAGCAATAGCCCCACCTGGGTTAAATCACAACATCAATCAGTCCCTCCTAAAAGTGTTTCTCTCCGGGGCCCAGAGCAGCAGATCTGTGGTCACGGGCACTCAGACTCACCCTGGCCTCGTTGGTTGTGTCGTTGACATTGTAGCCACAAGCAATGTCAGGTCTCGGGTATGGGTCTGACCAGCCCTCACTTGTACAGTTTCGGTACACAAAACCTGTGTGGTAACAAAAAAAGACAGTATGACCATTTCCAGTTGTATCTTTGTTGTCCTTGGGGTTCAGTCACCATGTAGGGTTGCTCCAGGAGCCAGGACACTATGTCGCCCCAGGCAGGGCACTCTGCATAGCTGGAGGCGAAAGGCAGCTGAGCTGATTCTGTTGATACTTGCCCAGTGTACTTGTGTGGGTCATAATATTGTTTACCCATTCAGGGATGACTGTGATGGATGTGTTTTTATTAATTGCAACATAAATAATACTGCTCAGTACATCTGGTGTTTCTTGGCCACTATTCCAAGATCAGCAAACACACGACTTGTTCAATCACAGATTCAAACTCCACAAAAACTTGATACTCTGCTGAATGCTCCCACCTCCTTACTGCGGTTTGTCGTGTGCCAAATAGAACACAAAATTGTAGATGGTCACAGATTTTCAGTGAGATTTAAATGAATACTAAAAATCTTTTCCCCACACTGGGCATTATTTTACACTGTTGGTTTCCTTACTTACTCGCAAATTAAAGGTTAAGAAGAAATTCCCCTCATTTAAGCTCGACTTCTGGAAAGCTGAGTACTTGGGTCCAACAGTGTCCCTTGTGGGTGTCGGAGAAAAATAGACATTTGCAGAATTCAATTCATTTTTCAGACTAGTATCCGCAGAGGGTTGTTTGTCTGACCCTCATCTGCTGGGGTGTCTGACTTTTAGACTCCTAATGCTGAGTGAGATGAATGCCCAGCAAGTTGCACATGGCTGAACAGGACAGTTTTGAACTTGCCCATATTAATGTTTGGCCCTAAAGAGGAAGTGGGAAGTCCCCCCAACACCACTTACCAAGTCACTGGAAGAAAGTGGCCCTAGCAGGCGTGTATGTTATGTGCTGAAGAAAAACTTTTTCAAAGAAGTAAAACCACTGCCCACTGTCCTAATCACATTGATCTGTCTGGTAAGAATCATACTTTAGAAATATGGAGTGAAATCCTAGCTTTGTTGCAGTGATGGCAATGCTAGTAGGTATTTAAAGGGGACATGAAACCCCAGCAGACTTTCTTAGTACAAGCCTTGCCAGAGGGCACCATAAAAATCTGGTTTTTCTGACACATTTAGTCATGAGGACTTTAGGGTGTCTGGCTCTTGCAAAACATCCCTGCAGTGCTGAGGGAACTGAGGGAGATGCATATGCAGCTGTGTTTGGCAATGGTTTGTCCTCTTTGGAGCCCTGCTGGAATTGTCAGGACAGAGTCAGGGCTCCTGCTACCTCTGGGCTAATGCTGGTGACCTGACAGCATGCCTGCACTTGATTTGAACTCACCTCTGCAAACCTGCAAGGCAAGCAAACATGCGTGGAACCCTGAGTGGGAAGAGCTCTGGGTGTGCCCTTATCAGACTATTATTCTGATGCTTTTTTGAACATCTTGTTCCAGTTTAGCACCTTTGAAAGGGCCAGGCTTGCTATATAAGCCAGGTTTTCTATGTTTTGCTGCAGTGCAGCAACAACAAGAAAGAAACAGCTCTTTCAAAAGGTTCTCCCCAGCCTGTCTTGGCACCCAGCAAGGGGGTGGTGTGGTGGCAGATTCTCTACTTCAGCGTCAACTATTAAGACACACTTGGAGCAAAGCTCTGAGCTTGTAAACATGCCTGTGATTGTTTTGTGCTCGAGGCTGTCAAAGCAGATCAGACAAGAAGAGGTGAATTCTGTATTGGTGTGCACATGCTATTGCGTTATATGCAAAGCACAGGAGATTATGCCAGGCACATCACATGGATGGACACGAGGGAAATTTTAACAGTGCTTCTTGGTTATGGGTGACACACACACTGGGCAAACTGCAGCATGCCCCACTCGGAGCAGACTGGAGGTCTGCAGTTTGTCTAAGGATTTGGCTTGGTGTTTACTGGTACTTTGGAATTGTCTTCACAAGAAGGAACTCTGGCTAAAGGGACGGCTGTGGAACTGGGCCCATCTGATGTGGCCTTTGCCTCTGAATCCTCACGATTGTCACACCTTCCTTCATTCCTTGCCTAAGACACCATGCTCAGTTCTGTTACTTGGTTCTAGATAATTTTGTTTCTTTGGTCTGCTCTGTAGAAAGGGATCAGACAGTCTGGGCTGCAAGTCTAGATGTGAGCACAGAGACCAGTGTTTGGGCAGAGCTCAGAGCCATTCACATGGCTTAACATATGGGCCTTTGGTGTTTGTGGCTGCCCATCTGCTTTCTAAGTGGTAAGGAGGGGAAACCTTTGCTTGTCTTTGGAACCAAGCAGATCTTTGTTTTTCTTTTTCAAAATTGTTTCAAACAGGGCAATGACTGTGGCAGTAAATAAACTCTGGAGTCACAAACCAACCACAGTATAAAATCAAAGAACGTGGCCATGAGAATGAGGTTAAACTATTGCCGACTTTGACCCAAAATGCCAGACGCAGAGACTGAAATAAGATGCTAATGATGATGGATCAGGTCTTGGGGTTCTGTTTTGAATACTGTCACTCTGATTATTGTTTATCAGTTTCTTGATAAGGAGGGCAACTAAAGTTTAAGCTGACTACCTCCAAGATAAGGCAGTGAACATCTGAGACGTAATTATGACCTTTGGATGTACAAATTCCTGCTTTCTTCCCCGGTGAGAAGGCCAGAGGCAGGGAGCAGTTCCCTCTAGTGGCTGTACCAGCAGGGATTTCAGTTACTGCGTTTAAGGGCCGGGATCGCTATGCTAAAGATGTAGATGGCACACAGATGGTTTCTTCAGCGATCTATGCCTTTGTGTAGTTTATCCTTTGGATTTAAACCAGATTAAAGGGCTCAAAGGGCAGATAATGTTCGCGTGTACAGAAAGTAGCAAGGTTTCTATTTTAATCTGAGTGGCTCGTCTGATTTCGTTTAAAGAGCACTCAGTGCTTCTCCTCTGAATTATGTAATCTTTATTAGACAATCTAATACTTTGTCTCCTGTTCCTCCCTTCATAAAATGAATCTGTCTGCTTTTCTGTAAGTACTGGACCTCATTAATCTGTGCCCTGTAACTGAAGAATGCAAAACCCTCTTCTCATTTGAATCATTAACTCCCTAAAGAGAAATGTAAACACATTTCTTAGGCATTACTGAAAAGCAGAAATGAACAGTAAGCAGGCTTACTTAATAGCTCATGATTACTGCAGCCTACTGGGAGTAAATTTCACTTCTTTTCTAGCTTAAATATTCCAGAAAAAGGACAAAAAGCATTGCGTGAGCTCACCTCTGTTTGAGTGAATTGTTTGGTGAGCTATGAAACCTGAATTTCCACGAGATTGTGCCACTTGTATGGATCCTGTCACAGGCAAGAGAGAAATTCCCAGTGCAGACTTCCTCTTAATGAAGGCAAAAAAGGGGATCTTTTCTGCCTGCCTAGCTGGATGTTTCCCTAAAACTCACATGAACCTAATGCTGTGTGAAGTTTTGTCCCCATCAAACTCCTCTGGGACCAGCCACTGGCTCTAGGA
>VYZR01091521.1:15567-26255 GCA_013400675.1 Oxylabes madagascariensis
ATTTCCACGAGATTGTGCCACTTGTATGGATCCTGTCACAGGCAAGAGAGAAATTCCCAGTGCAGACTTCCTCTTAATGAAGGCAAAAAAGGGGATCTTTTCTGCCTGCCTAGCTGGATGTTTCCCTAAAACTCACATGAACCTAATGCTGTGTGAAGTTTTGTCCCCATCAAACTCCTCTGGGACCAGCCACTGGCTCTAGGAGTTATTAAAAGGGAAAGACAGGAATAAACACAGAACCTGAGTGGAGAAAACCCTTTTCCTTAAGAAACCATGCTAGAAACCTGCTTTTCAGGATAGCATTTAATTCCTGCACCTTTTTCCATCTGGCTAGAAAAGACATACACTTAAAAGATCTTGCTACCTTAATTCCANGATGCACAAATAACAATTAGGGTCATTCTGAACTTCACATCAGGCCTTTTGCTACCTAACTGTTTGCTGATAACTATTGAATGGCCCTGGAAAGACGAAGGAAATCAGATGGGAATTTTTTAAACGCATTTTCAGTCTTTCTAAAGCTTTCACTCTGAGTCATCCTAGTGTTTTCCTCACATAATATTTTTGTAAATAGGAAAAAATGCAACTAGATGACCCTGCTTGAGCAGGGAGGTTGGACCAGATGATCCATTGGTCCCTTCCAGCCTTACCCATTTTGTGATTCTGTGACTAAGAGTTTAAACAGCTTCAGGATGATACTTAAACCACAGATCACTTAAATCACAGACTNTTCACAAAAAGTGTTGATAACGATTCACAGACTATTCTGAGTTGCAAGGGACCCACAAAGAGAGTACAACTCTGAAGTGAATGGCCCATTTGGGGATCACACCCACAACCTAGACATTATTAGCACTATGCTCTAACCAGCTGAGCTAATCTTATCATACTGGGGAAAGGATAGAGAGGAGGAGCATCAATGCCTTCCTTTTATCACCATAAATACTCCTCTTTCACTGTGTTCAGACTGTGGTGAAGTAAAAAATGCCAACAGACCACTCACTGAGCTTGGCTGCCCAGACTCACCCCATTTCTCTCAGTTAGGTGCAAAGGCTGCTTATTTTAAGGATGGGCTTGTTATGGTCCCCTCTCACAGTCAGGGAGGGAGGGAGACTTTTCCAGCTGCACCCTCAGCTTGACTGTTTTGCCTTCTGGCAGGGCTGGTAGAGACACATCAGGGAGTTCATCTGGTGGCCAATGGAGCAGAGTATGATGGTGATCTCTGCTTAGACATCTTGCTTAGGTGCTGGATGCTGGCATGGATTAATTTTGGCCTGAGGTGCAGAGTGTTCGTGGAGAAGACTTACATTTGATGCTCTTTGTACCAAAGAGAAACAGCAATCCTACCATTTCTTATTTTGCTCTTCTCCAGATACAGGTTGAAATCATTCAGACTCATTCCCTTTTGCCTCTACTCCCTGTCAATGATTTTAGCACAGGCTTCTTTGAGGTTTCTGTAACATAACAGAGGGAAAAAAGGCCAGTGGGGTGTGTCAGGACTACCCTGTGCCTGCTGTATCCAAACATGTGGGGAGGAAGTGCTGACCAAGCACTCTCCTCAAACACTTCATGCTTTATAAGGCCAACCTCTATTAGCCTGACAAAAATATTTACATTTCTAGAAATGTATTGGTTTCCTCCTGTGCAACAGCCCTAGTGCCTGAAAATACTGAGCTGTTCACAGACAGGGCAGGAGCAGCCCTGGTGTCCTCCCTGTGCCAATGTTTATAAGTCTTGGAAAGGATTTACTTCAAAGCAAAGGTTTAAAGGCAAGCAAAACTTCACCTTGGGTGATATTTATGACTTAATGTGGAGCATTGTTTGGTTTATTGAACCTTCATGCCAACACCACAGGCACAAAACCCCCAAATCAGACCCAATGCGCAGAAACATCTGGCAAAATTATGATGTTGGGTGGTTTCCATCCAGGAAGAGAAAACAAAAACCAGCTGAGCTATTCCTCCTGCAGATAGGCTTCTTGCCACTCCTCATGGATGAAAGGTGGTGTCTCCCATCCCCAGCTAGATAAAGAGCCTCGGGGTGGAGGCAAAGCACAGCGACATCTCCCTCACACAGCCCTGTGCTCTTTGGGATCTCCCTCAAGCAGCACCCAGAGCATTCTCCCAGCAGCAGTACACGATGTCACCATGATCAGGGCTTCCAGGTCTCCAGTAGCTTCCCTGCCCTGCTCCTCACTCCCAAGAGAATTTTCTTGTCTTCACTCATGCACAAAAAAAGAGCATAACTGTAACTTGGGTTATGTTAATATTACACTGCTCCTTTTCCCAAGCTAATGTTATCATAAGGACAGAGTCTTGCACATGACCCCAGTTGCTCAGCTGTGAAAGCAAAGCTGTCTGCATGATGAGGACTCAGTATCACTACTTTCCCAGGCCAAAAAACTCCTTTATATGATGATAAGTCCTCTCTGAAATTCAAGAACTCTCTTGGGTGACAGTAACTTGGAACAAGGAGGAAGCAATGAGGACCTTCAAGCCGTGTGATTTACATGTTGGCTGCTTGTCTTCATTGATTTTTAAAGTAAATATAGTTAAGTAAATTTACACTTGCTGGGGTGACTTTTTAAATTATCCTTGTCCAAGAAGAGATGATTGCAATTTGCAAGATTCTGTTGCTGGTGTATTCCCTAGTTGTGAGGATTGCAGTCAAGCAACTGGATTAGAAGGTTCCCACAACTCTTCCTGTCACAATAAGGTCAAAATCCCACTCTCAAAGCCTTGTAACAGATCCTACCTGTTTTTCTGCTCCTAAAGAAGAGATGTATACTAAGTGCATACCTCCTATGGGAAGGGATGATGGGGTATCTGAGTTTGAGGCACCCAGTTCATGTGACAGCAGCTTTTATCATGTGCATTTGTTCAGCCTTTACCTGAGCTCAGGAGCAGATCATTTTCAGTCGTTCTGTTCCTTGCCTCCAGGGAAAGAGTCTCCACACACTTTTCTTCCTCCCTTTTCAGGACACTCAGAAGGTCACAGACGGGTGGAATAGCTTTGATCTACAAATTTTAAAAGCAGTGGAATCACTTTTCCTCTTAAACCATACAAAATCTTGACAGAATCTACCCTTTTTATGCTCATATACCCCATGCAAATCTATCATTTGATTGCGGGCAATATTTCCTTGAAATACAGACAAATTTTCCAGTTAAGTCTGCATTCTTGTAGTAGCAGCAGGCAAGCACAGACTGAGTTTGTGTTCTCCCTTTTGCTGACATTACTGACATTGAGAAAAATGTGTTATTCTGCTAAATTAAGTACATGAACAGGATGCTCTCCTGAAAGACTGCAGAAATCTTCAGGACACTGCTGGAGTCTCCTAGAGTAACAGAGAATTAATCGCTCACCCATGGCAGTGTTAAACCATACACCTGGCAGGTCATTTTCCTGGCCATAAGTGATCCAAATATGTCCACAGGTTGCAGACCACCTAAGCCTGTTTCACTGCTACCATCTGGTAGCTGCAGGAGCCCATCTGAAAGCAGAATCTCACCCAGATTTTCGAGAGAACCTAGATGGTAATTTGTCCTAAGATCATTTTCTTGTCTTCCCATCCTTCTTTCTCATAAAACCATGTGGAAATTTTAGTGTTCACTCAATCCTGACTTAACAATTCAATGTGTGTTTATGTTTCATGCAGCTGGACCAAAATGAGTGAAAAAAACCAAACAGCTACAGACCATTAAAATGACAAGTATTGAAAATCATTGCAAAATTATTTGCAGGACAAGGTCTTAACAGTTACATCATTCAGAAAAAAAGTACTTTTACCCTTTCTGTCATTTTACCAGTGTCTATTCTTTTTGACACAAGAAACCTGAATATAAGTGGATGCCCATTATAATGAATTATATAATTTCTCTCTAATGGATAAACCCAAAATCTCTATAAATTCTCACTATGGAACTTTTATGTACATGTATATAAATGCATATGTATGTATACACATAATGAAGAGATTAAAAGACAGTCATCAGGCTCTGTTAGTTGAAAAGTATCAGATAGAATTTGTTTATGTTCTTTGTTCAAGACAGTTAACCCAGCAGCATCACATTACTGCTCAACCTAATAAATCTTGTAGCATTGCTGATCACTTTCAGATTAGATTTGGGAGAAAGAACAATCTCTAAAAACCTTGTTATGAGAACTATTATTTTTGTACAATTAAATTTTACCATACCAGACAATAGAGACTATATTCCCACTATTTTGGCTGGAATTTTTTTGAGTAATGTATTTCTGAACAAAGTTTGATCTTTTCAGCAATGTATCATACCTCATCTAATTAGTCTGGTGTGTTTAACTTCAGTATCTTTTTCCCTTGTCTTTGTGTGTCACAAAATAAATGAACTAGAAACCACCTGGTTTTGCACAATGTAATGAATTTTCTGGAATCACACATGCAAAGACTTTATATGAAAGAAACTCTCTTCTGATGCCAGGATTTGAATGCTGAGCATTTGAAGTGGCCAACATAACCAGTCTGGTTTGCGTGCGGGTTGTTAAGATGATACTGAACATATGTAAAAATAAACGCTAGGAATCATGTTAACAATGATCTCTGGAACAGGGGAATACTCCATCTTAAAAAAGCCTCTACATTCCGTGGGCACTGTTTTCCTTTAAGAAATGTGGGTCCTAAGAAAGTTTTTGCTTTAGAAAGATTTAAATTCTGTGTTATTTCTTTATGGCTAGAGGGAGGCCACACACTTTTAGCACACCCAGTTGTGAAGATCACCCTGATGATCTGATACAGCTTTACTTCCTTACACTAAATGTGTTGTTCAAGCAGGAATACAGCATAGGTAGTACCTTACAATTGCCGTTTTACCCCACAAAGTGATATCCACCTTATTCTTCTAATCAGCTGCATACCACTTGCTGGTAATAGATGTGCAACTAAAAGGATTTTAAGCCCAGGGAAAGCAGAGGACTTCCAGGTGCGGGTTTAAAGGCCTTGTTTTCCACCAACACAGTCCCTGAGCCGGCCTTTGCCAACACTGGCATCCGAGGGGCAGGCTGGGTGCGAGTGCTGCGATGTTTGCGGAGCGATGCGAAGTCCGCCGTGGCCGGATAACCCCACTCTGCTACCAGCTGTGCTCGGTCTCACTTGTGTTTACATGCACAAGTGGGAGCAAACAGCCTGCCCCCGCTGCTTGAGAACGAGCAGGAAAAGGGGCTCCTCTACGTGCGGTTTCTATGTCTCTCCCTAAACAGCTCCCTGAAACAGTCTTGATGTCCTTAACACTTCATCAGCGACTAAAAGGATAATTAACTCTATCCCAACTGAAACCATAACAGAGAGAAAGGCATTCTCATATTTTGTTTAAAGACAGGATACCAAACCCATTCCAAACAGAGATAACTGTGATAAATAGATCTCCAGAACGGGCAAAAACCTGCAACATTGATAGCAACAGCCAACACAGTTTTTAAAGTGTGAAATTAATGGATCTAAACATTATTCAGAATTCACAGCCATTTAATTTTAAAATAAGTGGATTTAGTGTAATGAGAGGATTTAAGGAGCAAAAGATGCTTGGCAACTTCAAAATAAGTATTTTGAAAGATTAGAAGGACCAATAGAAGGAGGCGCTCTTGGGGACACCCTAAGCAATGACATCTATTTACAGAGTCCTTTAGATAGTATTAAGAATAAGAAACCAATATTACAAGAAAGCCATCACAATCACAATTTTTATTGCAGAAGATGATCAAAAGGAAAAAGATTTGAAGATTGCATCCACTATGCAATTAAAATGTCTAGGCAGAGGTCAGGTTTTCTCACAGTTGGAACCAAATCCTCTGCTAGGACAAATAAATTGATTTTTCCATTTGTTGCAATGAAACAGTGATTTGATACTTTCCTAACTTCTCACACCCAAGCTGGACATATTTCACCTCTTGCTTTATATGTATTCAAAACCTGAATAACCTGAGCAGTACCTGGAGATCACAGCCCAGGTTCTACTCTCCTTTCTGACTGACCCAAGCACCTGGAGTTCAGCAGTGACAATCTGCCACATAAATCTCAGTAAAGTGATAAAGCCAAAAAAAAAAAAAAGGAAACCAAACTTTGTGGCANCACAGCCCAGGTTCTACTCTCCTTTCTGACTGACCCAAGCACCTGGAGTTCAGCAGTGACAATCTGCCACATAAATCTCAGTAAAGTGATAAAGCCAAAAAAAAAAAAAAAGGAAACCAAACTTTGTGGCATAAGCATCACTACACATTCCTTTAATGTGAGTCCAGGGTGGCACTGCTAGATGAGGGCATTGCCCCTTAAGGGATTAATTGCTCGTGTAAATCAGTAAAGCTTCTCTGAATGGCGTCAAATCTTTTCTCCATCATCACAGCACCTGCTGTGTTTGTCAAAGTGGTTTAGTAACACTGCTGTCTTTATAAAGGTGGGGGAAACTGAGGCATCCAGCATCTAGTCATCTGGCCACTGTCAATTAGTCCAGGAAGCAGCAGAAACAAGAATAAAATTTAAAAATCCCAGGTTCTACAGAGATCTTTTTAAACAGAGGCACCACAACTTCATGGAATAGAGGTGCTCAGAATTACTCAGACAACGTGTAATTCCATGCAAACGGGAATAAACAGATCTGAGCACCTACCGGGACAGCTGAAATCCAGAAGATCACCCAGATGGTCCACATAGTCAAACACAGTCTGTTTTCTTCATCCCTCGTGCATCAGAGGTCAGCAGGCTGTTTGTATGCTCTCCAGCGTGGCTCTTAGCTCTTTTTACTTTATCCTTTTCCCTCCTCGCTTTTTTCCCTTCCCAGCTTTGACCATCCTTAGCCAATGTTTCTCTCCAGCTGCTGAGCTCTAGAGAGCATCAACAGTGACAGAACCCCCCCCCCTCCCATCCACCCTGCAAACTCTCCTCCTCCTCTGCAGAAGCGTCCTGTCCCAAGAATTACAGCACCTCTCTTGAGCATGTTCCTACTGTTGTCTGCCTCCCTTCCTGGCTATTATTCATTGTTATCGATGGGTGTCGCTGGGGAATGATCATTCCTCATGCTCCCATGATAAGGGATCAAGTAGGACTCCCCTGGAAGATGTCAACCCCACAACGACAGGGGCAATCTATCAAGGGGAAGTACAGCCCTGGAATAAGTGCTCTGCTGAGAAGCCGAGTTGGAGGAATGTGATTCAGGCTGCCTGCACTGCTTCTGCTCTCGACAGCTCTGCACATGCTTCCCACAGGGAGCACACACCCCTCAGAGCCAGAAATCGGGAATCTGACAGATCCTGCTGCAGGTGAGCCTGCTGCCTGCGTGTCCCGCCAAGCCCAGGTGAGCACAGCTGCCAGAGCCGAAGAAAACTTTTAGTCTGGGATAAATAGGGAATCTGCTCTTCCATTCCAAAGAGGACTCCAAATACTCCCTAGACTTCATCCTCTTATCCAGCATCTGAAGAAACAACCAGTCTTCATTTCATCTCAATGCTATAGGCTGCAAGGTGTCATGGCATTTGGATCCCACTGGTACCTTGTTGTTGGGATGTAGATTCCAGACATCCTGGGTTTCCCAAAGACAGTTCCTTGGCAGTCCCCTCACCTGTCAGCAGAGCACTCTTTGTTGTTCCTGCTTTTGTTTCTGTGGCAAAACTGTTGTAAATGCGCTGTGTGCCTAGCTGGGTGTGACCTCCCAGCTGCCAAGGCAGGCACTCCAAACCCTTGCTTGTCACATTCACTTCTAGCACAATACAGAATACGGCTTCAAAAAAGAGCCAAAATTTGCACTGTGTACCAGTGCTCTTTCTCAAAGCATGTCAGTCCTCAGCTCGTCTCAAAACATCTTTTACCACCTATTCCAATTTACCATCACCAGACAGGTCAAATTTAATGAAGGGCTGCCCAGAACACAGATGTGCTCCAGGTTTACCAGTAAAGTCAATGACTAGGAAAAATACATGGCTAATAGCCTATGCACTGAAAATCCTGCCATTGGATTAATTAAGTTAATATTTAACTTATTTAACTGAGCAGGCCAATGAAGGAATTTGGGTTTCCTAGCAAGTGCTGCCCTTTCCATGCCCATTCTGGCTTCAGCTCATCTCTATATGTCTTCATGAAGATCGCTGAGTTGCAATGCTCTGTCTTTCCCTACACACCACCCTCATCTCTCCCCACAGTCCCAGAGCAACAGTCAGGTAAGTGGCAGCATTTGCTTAACCCCACACTCGCACTGTCCTGCTCACCCATCACACTCACAGAGCGTCCTTTCCCTCCAAAATGGCAAATGCTTCAGTCTTCCTTGCCCCAGTCCACACTAAACTTGTAGCGATTTTCGTTTCTTGAAGACATCTGCTTCCCCACTGAGTTTGGTTGAAAATACCAAAGGGTTAAACAAACTGTTGAAAGGGGGTCTGAGAGGCAGCCAGACAATGTCACTATAGTAGTCTGAAGAAACCACACTGACAATGCTGCATCATCTCGGTGGGGTGCCAAGACTTTCTCTTCCTTTGGCTGAAGGAGTGTTTTATTATTCCATTCATATTGCAGCATCTTCCCCTGAAAGCCAGCACTTTTTCTTGCATTTATGTAATTGAGAGAGCTTTGCTTCTGAAAGTACTTTGGAGTGTGGGGCTTTTTCCAAAATAGGCCCAGGAGTCTGGAGAGTCAATGCAGGATTTAAACACCAACAGCGTGAATTAATATTTTCTGATTCTCCCATTTTATTCACATGCAGGCTGAGTGTTTGAAAGAAGACGGATGCAAAATAAAACCTGGGAAATTCTCACCTGTGCAAACCATTGCTTGACTCACAGCAGATGTCAGCCCTGTGGGACAGACAGGGAGAGCTGGGAAACCTAACAGCAGCAGCAGACCACAAAAAATTATTACCAAGAATTCACAGAGCCCCAAATGAGATGTTTGTTTAAACAAACAATAGCTGTGTGCATTTGCTTTTATACCTACTCAGTATACCCCTTGTAAATTTGTCACAGCAGGAATTTTTTTCAAGCCTAATATCTAAACCAGGAAAGAAACATCTGAATTTGTTCACACAGTTTCAAAATACTTTTCACTTTAACTTTAGGAGTAAATAAAAGAGATCGCTTTGTACTACTCTGATTGTACAATTGTTTACTTATCAAACACAAACCAACTTCAATAGTAAATATTTATTTATTAATACTCAAAAATTCCATTAGTGCTTGAAACAACTAAATTTTCTCCTCCCTTTGCTAAATAATTAAATTGTTTGCAATGCCTTTACTACAGCTTGACAATCAGGCCACGCATTTTTCATTTGACATTTGGAATACAGAGACAAAACTGAGGCAAGAATCACCGAATTAAACCCTGGTTATCATTCTTATTTATATCAGCCTTCCCATGGAAATCTGAAGGTTTGTTGGCTGATAACTCACTCTTTTCACCTACCTTTTCCACTCATTTGCTGCTTCCCAGGAAATTTTACAGAGTGCCTGTCCAGAGGTGCATCATGTTTAGACCCTCTGATGTGGAAGCAGACATGATTTTTGGTTTACACTCAGCTATTGCTTTCCAAACAGACTGATGTACATGTGAATTGTCAGGAGAAATATGTTCTATTTTACTTCTATGTTAGAAAAACTGAAAGTGAACAATTTTATTCTTAGAATATGTAAGGAGAAAACTCATTGTGGAAATAATTCTGGCTTTCTATATTAAGCCTGTATTTAAAACATCATGTCAAAGGTATAGGAATAGTTTTTTCTCACATTTACATTTACAAGAACATTTACATCTTACTAAGTATGGGAACTATATTCTGGGATCTGAATTTTATGATCTGAAGCTTTTCTTGCTTATGTTTTTATCCAAAATGAATGTTGCACTACTTTTCAACACATTTTACCCTTGTGTCAGAAAAACTGAAATGGAATCATTTTTTCTTAGTGCAGATTGCCTGTCTGAAGGGGAAAAAAACAAAAACAAACCCCAAAAAACCCCACTTTGCTTTCCATTCTCCCCTGTACCAATTTAGGTAAAAAAACTTCATAATTTATGGGTGGTATGAAAAATACACTGAAGAAAGGTTTTCCGGACTACTTTTCAAGGGATGGTTCTTTAATGCTGAAAGCAAGAACATATAACGGGGGGAGGTAAAGAGAAAAAGACTGTTTTTTAAAAATATAATATTGTAATAAAACTTTCAAAATCTGTTTTAAACCAAGTAAGAACAATTTAGGTGTTAACAGATGAGAGTTTTTAACGGGAAAGAAGCGCCTCTGCTCTGTCTGCGGCCACACTGAAAACGACGCTTATGGGGGAGGAAAGAAAAGGGGAAAAAATAAAATAAAAAGGTTGATTTTTCCTCTTTTTTTTTTTGTACTTTCGCCGTCGGAGGAGCTGGAGTGCCGCTGTGGGGATCCCGCCCGGCCCAGCCGCGAGTGTTGCGGCCCAGCGCGGCTGCCCCGTTGCCGAGCGACCGCGGGGCCGCCGTGAGGGCCGGGCCGGGCCGCGGGGCTCCGGCAGGGCTGGGAGGGGGAACCGGGCTGTGCCGGGGCTCCGGGAGGGCTGGGAGGGGGAACCGGGCTGTGCCGGGGCCCCCTCGGGCTGAGAAGGAACCGGGCTGTGCCGGGGCTCCGGGAGGGCTGAGAGGGGGAACCGGGCTGTGCCGGCGCCCCCTCCGGCTGAGCAGGAACCGGGCTGTGGCGGGGCTCCGGGA
>VYZR01091521.1:54541-67479 GCA_013400675.1 Oxylabes madagascariensis
GCTGCAGTGCAGACTGGTCATGAACATCAGTGTCCAGCATCCAAGGAGGCTCATGGTGCTCACATTTAAATCGTTGAAACCAGGCATGGACAGCTTTTTTGTGCTGCAGTCAGACTTCCCCCCTTAGAAGAGACATGCTTGAAGGCTCTTGCATTTTGGAGTGCAACTCAGGTTCTTCGGAACTAAAAATTAACAGTGACTAATAACATACACAATGAGTGATCCTGATTGCTTGATTAACCAGCAGGAAAAAAGAGAGGAGATCTGAAAGAGCACCCCTGGGTATCACCATGAAGCTTCAGCTGATGCAAACTGATCCAGCCCTCTGGAGAGGACATAGATTTTCAGTGTGTTGGTGTAATTCACATTTAGAAAGTGAGGCAAGAAGAGGTTCATATGATTTCAGGGCTAGAAATGATGTCAAAAGGCAAAACTGCTGTTCAGATCTTAGCCAATGTGCTCAATAATGCCAAACGCAGACGTTTAAAGCTCAAGACAGTTATCCAGAATGTTGGAATTATATTTAACCAGTCTGTACTTCTTTCTCTTTTACTTCTGGTTTCTGAGCTGCAGGTTCTGCTCCAAGTATGTTTTAAAGCCTTTTCTGAAATTGTGAAAGCTAGAACCTTGATTTCATTTATATTAGAAGATGTATTGCTTAATCATCTGCAAACCAGTTATTTATAACAATACCAGACACCCTTACTGTTACTGCTGATACCTAAAACTGGTATTTCTCCAGTATCAATAAAGATGAAGCTTCAGCCAAGGACTGGTTTAGGATTAGATCCCATTTTTATGGCAATAGATGAGCCTCTGAAGAGCAACCATGTTTACATATATAGATTCTTTCTGTCTGTCAGTGTTGTTTGAGAATACTGGCTGTCATCCTCACTGCTTTCTGGTCCAAAGTGCAGTAAGGGAGTAGCAGCCCTCAAGGAAACTTCAGCAGAACACCTCTATAAGAAATAAACTGTAAACAGCACAAGCTCTATTAACAGAGTATCAAAACTACTTTTCTGCCATTTCCTGTGGAGACTCTAACACTGTGTTGGTCACAAGTTCCTGGTCACATCTTGATAATTGTGGCTATTTCTAGTCATTATTGGATACATTATCCTCATGTATTATTTAGAAGACTGTTTATACCAACAGACAGATAAAAGGAAAGTTAGCTTTGCAAAAGCCACATATTGAAGTGTCTTCAGAAGTTCTGAGTTTCAGTTCTGATGTGCCTTGGCTGAAAACAAAAGGCATTGTGTCACTGGCATCAATGCCATGAGCATTAGCCCTTTCAGATCTGGATTATTCTCACTGCATTAAACATTTGCCATGGACACAGTCCTATATTTAAGGTGATGGATTGGAACTTTGTTCCTGAGAGATCACTTCATTCTGCTAGGCTGGAATTACACAGAAGGGGCCTGACAATAGCCTGCTTCCCTCGGAAAGCCTTTGCTTTGTTCTGCTGTTAAATGCTGCTAAATGTTCTCTGTTAAATCTTGTGTGTTTATGATGGCATCATATGCTGTTTCAAATCACTGAGGGAGCAGATGGCAAAGAATTCAAGTCCTATCTCCCTCTGATGCCCCTGGCAATGAAGTATCCAAATATCTTCATAGATGTGAGTGTGAGAGCTGTGCCAGAATGCAAACAAAGGAATCTTTAATCTCAGGCATTACAGCAACTTGCTGATTGTGGACAGTCCTCCTTTCAGGATCTCAGACCCCACAGGTTGTTTGAGCTTATTGCTCTGGAGTGTTCTAGAGTCCCAAAGGGACAGAGCAACATTACTAATTTATACTAATCACTCTAAAAATAACCAAAAAGCTGTGGAAAAATATCAGGGAGGAGACAGTGGAAAAGCACAACTGTCCTATCTGCTCCCCTGTAAATATAGCACATCACAGTGAAAATCTCCTTTTTTAGCAAAACATGGTGACAGAATTTTGTAAATACCCTGAAAAAATCCCCTAAAATACCCGAAAAAATCCCCACTCTGTATACTGCTGACATCTCATGTGGGAGAAGTAAAACTGTCCTTGTACTCTGAGGAAAGAAGTAATAAATTACTGCTGTGCTTATGATAATTATTTAAGTGAATGTCTGTTGCAGGAGTTGGAGATTGATGTACAATTGAATGTCACTGCTGAGGTGGAGCTCATGTATTAAAAGCAAATATTCAAGGTAGGGGGGATAGATAGTGGGAGAAAGTTCTTCCCAAAAGGATGATGCGAAAATAAAGTCCACAAGATTGGCCCACATGAAAAATATTTTCCCAAAGGGTCTCTTCATCAAATCAGAACAATCCAAGTCTGATAACATGTTCATAAAGAAAACCAAAAGGGAGCATCTGTGATGGAAAAAGGTGCCTGTGTTTGATCATTGCATTTTTTGGCTTTGTGCAGAAGTTACTGGATAAGACTGAACACATTGACCATGCCAGAGGTTGTGACAGTCTCTTATCATTTAGATAAGGAAATATATACAAGTCTGTCTCTGTTAAAATATGCAAATGTGAGGAGGTGATGTTTGCAATCTGATTTCAGGCCTTTGAAAATAAAGAAATCCAGACACAATGACGCAGAGACAAAAATAGCTATTTACATGAGCTGTTATTTGTTTAACCTGCAGGCAGAACTCAGATCAACCTAAAATCATTTATACATAGCTTAGCACTGGAAAGTCTTGCATATGTCCAGACTCTAGTTTGGTTTTGTAACTTCAATAAAAACATTTGCCTACCTCTTAGCTTGCTCCCTTTGAGTATTTGTTGTATTTGCAATGTGTAAGAGAAACAGTGGCATAAATACAAATGTTCCTTGGCATGGAACACTTTTGGAAGGCCTATTTACAGGTAATATACCTGAGGTAAATTCTTGCACTACCAACAGTAGGACAATCTTGGATTTTCATAGAGAAGACCCTAATAATGTTTTTTTGTTTTGTTTTTTTTTTTATTGCTCAATGTATTATTGGTATTACTGGTCCTTTGATTACACCCATGGTAGTCAGATCTCAGAGAGCTTCTCGGACTGTTAAATCTAGAAAGATTCCTGGTCACTTGTAACACTTGTACCTCTTAATGCTTTAAGGAGTGTTGCCTTTTAGAAATATTCCCCAAAAGACTCTTTTTCAAATACTTTCTTCCTGTGACTGACATGTAACATGCTGGTTTTGCATTTTCTTGTGTTATACTACACACTGCCAGCAAGGTATTTTGTATTTTTATAAAATATCTCTCATTTATCTTTGTTTAAAAATATGCTTATACTTCTGGTTTTCTTCTGTGTGGAAAGCCTGACTTTCTCAGACTCATGCCTTCAAGATAACATACTTTCAACTGTTTATTTGGGGATTTAACTGTTTGTTTGAGGAATTCTTTGGTGGGTTTTCTTTAATGAAATTAGCAGCAGCTGCTCAACTCTAAACATGTCCATAGTTATTACTAATGAAAGCACCTATATCATCACCTTATTCACATCTCCACATAAGATTTTAATTCACATTACAGGAAACAGATTCTAATATGTGTAACAACTGGAGCTGTTGACTTGAACAGATGTCTCACTGGCTTTTAGCAATCTCAGATTGGAGTTGTTCTGATTTATATTCTGATTTTGATTAAAATAGACTCTAAATATTTTGTGTGACCACTATTAAATACTATGAGACGTCTATGAACTCAGAGACTCCATGGGTTGTGAAGTGTCTCCAGCCAGGCCCTGAGAATTTCTAGTTGGTTTTAATATTTGGCTTGATTGATTTTATTAAAGGGCAGCAATTACATCAGAAAACTACTTGAAATAAAGCTGACTGTCTCTGAGCTATGTTTCTAATGCATTTTGAAATCTTTTAACTTAATGTATTTTAGTTTGTCTGCAGCTACTTGAGTAATGTAAGAGGGAACAGCTTGTTTCCTTTGGAATGGAGATACTATTTGTGAAATAGCCTTTCCAGGAGTGAGTCACTGATGAAAGGAGGAAGTTCATTTAATGTGCTCCCATGAAAACTGCAAAAAGAAAACTGATTTTTCAGTTTGTCTGAAAGAAAACGGAGGGTTGATAAAGTCAGGCAGCATTAAATATGGGATCTTCACCACCTCATGAAATAAACTCTTTGTTATGATTTTGATAGCACTCAGAGTCAAAAATGATGTCTGGAGTGTCAAATGTTTAACATCTCAAACTGCTGAGCCAAACTGAGTCCTTGCTAGACACAAGTACTGCATGAAGTACTTGGTCCAGTCACATGTGATTAACTCTGAGGCACGGCCACCTCCATGGAAGTAGGGGACCTGGCAGTAAAGAGTGCACAGATTGCACGTCCAGAGAGTGGGCATCAGGTGCCCACCCAGAGCAGTTCTTCCCTGAGCGTGACCAGGGGCTGGTCTGGCTGTGAGCGTGAGGTGGAGCCAGACACCCCTTCTGCCTGGATGTGCCTCTGGATTGCCTGCACAGCACAGAAAGGAGCTCCCAGGAGGCACTTTCACCCCAGATATCAGGTCACAAGTGCTGCTATGGGAGCACAGGGAGCCCATGGGCCGAATTCAGGCCTGGAATTCAGCTCCACTGATTGCAGCTGGTGTTATCTGATCAGCACCACGTGGATCGGTCCTGTTGGGATTTGCTGACTTCAAATAATAGTAGTCATGTTAGATTTATTTTCATTTTAGTCAATGTCAGAAGCTTCATCCAGGACCCCTCTTATTATACATAAACTCTTACTGGAGCCTGTTTTATAGGCTATAAATTTGTAGTCATGAATCCATTCAGAAAAAAAGACTATCTCTTAGTTCCTCACTGTCCAGTCCTAATTGATTCATGACAGCTTTCATTCAGCAAAGTGTAACTTTGGTATCTTTCCTTCTAGGGCTTTTCAGCACATTCTGCCAGATTCAGGCCAGGCTTCCAGTGTATGTATTGTCTGCACTTTGGTCTGGCTTGAATTCCCTGTAGGAAAAAACATTATTGAAAAAAGCCAACCAAAATCACACAGAACTACTGGAAAAGCTGAACAGTTTTGAAGGAGATAATTAAGTCCAGGGCCTTTGCCCTGCTCCTCTGAACAAAAGATTTAGTAGTAAGAAACACATTAGAAACAAATGCAGGAACTGGAAAAAAAAGGTTTTTCTAAGCTAATTTGCAAGAAGAAACGATGTAAGAAAACTTGGGCAAAGAGAAGGATTAGTGCTACTGTTGTGTTTCCAGTTTGAAATCAATCATTACTTTATTGGGTTTTATTTATAGTATATGAAACCCAAATTTAGTGGGAATTCTCTTGAGCAGAAGAGGAGGGGTTTTATTTTCATTATTTTTTAACAAAACAATTAATCTTTCTCTTTTCTGTTTAAACAAGTTTTTCCATAGGCAATTAATGGATTCAAGCCCATAAAAAAATGGAAACTGATTGGAAGGTAAGTAAAAGAACCTGTAGCTATGATACCTCTGAAAGATAAATCCTTCAGTGAAAGACCACCAAACTCCCACGGAGAAACAAAAAGGAAAATGCCTGTTTATAATGATAACTTTATATTCTTCTAGCTGCAGTGAATTTATACTCTCTAAAAAAGTAAAATAGAGGCTGGAAAACTGACTTTTCACTAAGGGAGAACGCCAGGAAAGCAGCTCTATTTTTCTGGTGTTCAGAAAACAGCAGACATATGCTTTATGCGTTTTTGGTTGGTTTTTTGTTTGTTTTTTTTTTTTTTTTGGCAAGATCTCTCAACTGAAGTGCTGAGTAACCAGAATGATATTTACCATATCTTTGAGAGCACTTCTGTTCACACTTCACACTTCTACCATAAAAATGCTGGTTTTGGAAAAGTAGATCACTCCCAGCCATGCACACTCCCAGTCTGTCTTCTTTTGGGCTATTCCTTCAACACCACATAAAGCTGAAGGTTTAGCAGATGACTCAGTTTCAAATCCAAAGGCAGAAGTCACACCCAAAGTTTGCCTTCAGTGATTTTCAATGTGCCCATCGGGACTTTTTTTTTGCCATAAATATTTCAAGTCTAAAACAAGCAGCTATAGTGGAACAGTGATCTCCAGTGTGAACTTCCTGGTGATGATCAATACAATCCTGGTGATGTTGTCTCTGCTGCTGTCACCAGTAAAATATCTATGTAAATCTTAGCTGGATTCGGGACTGTTGACACTTAAACAGATGCCGGGATCTCAGTCCTGGCCAGCAGAGGCCACTAGAAGATCATAGGAAGAGCTGTACGACACCCTGAAGGCCCTGTAGTTCAGCATGCTTACTGTTGAAGAGATGTGGATCAGGATTTTCCCAAAAAGAAGAAATTTTGGGGAGCTTTTTCAAACTTTCCAAGATTTTAAAAATAACTTTTGGATGAATATTGCCTTTGCTGCTGGTCTGCTCTCTGTGTGGGCTGGTACTGCCAGCAATAAGCTGGAGCAGGTGCAGAGGGAAAAACTCTGTATAAAATGAGGTCCAAGATACTCTTTTACTTGTACCCAGTGCTGTGGAGGACTTTGTAACTACACCGTGCAGTTTGATACAGTCAGCTGAAAAGGCTAAACTCACGAAGCAGAAACTCAGCAGGAGCTGGGAGGTGCAGCCTCACAGAGAGGCAAGATGCTGTCATTGCTCTTCTGCAATAATTTGGCTCAAGGAAAGAGGCTTTTGAGTGGATTCCCAGCCCTGTGCCAGCCTGGTGTGCCATTGCAAACTGTGTCTGTGCTGTTCTTGGCAGCCCACACTCCAAGTGGGAGATGGCAGGCAGGATGTTCATGTGTCCGGATCCATTATGATGAAGGGATGTTGAGCAGGCAAAGCTGGGAACAGCATTCCTCACAGTTTCACATGCCCTGCCCCTGTTGCTACTCTGTAGGTCTGGATGTGATCTGTATCCCTTGCTGAGTCAAGCACAGACCACAGATATGGAGAAATCAGCCATAAATGCCACATTCTGGCAGACCTGAATTTTCAATGCACTTTAAAGGTGCTGTTATGTCTGAATCCTGCAGAACACAGAGAGGAGCAGAAAGTGTCAGGTTTTATCTCTCTCCTTTCAATCTGGGAAGAGAAAGTAGCAGATAATGTATCCATTACTTCTTCAAGGCCTGAGTGTAAAAAACACTAGTGGAAGAGGGATGATGTTTTTAGGTAAAGCATAGAATCATAAAATCTTTTAGATTGGAAAAGACCTCTAGGATCATCAAATTCAATCAGTAACCCAGTGCTTCTGAGCCCACCAGTAACCATGTCCCTAAGTGCCACATCTACACATCTTTTAAAGTCCTCCAGGGATGGTGGCTCAGCCACTTCCCTGGGCAGCCTTTGCAGTGCTTGAGAACCCTTTCAGTGAAGAAAATTTTCCTAAAATACAATTTAAAGCTCCCCTGGCACAAATTGCCCTTTCCTCTCATCTTGTCACTTATTATAAGAGACAAATACCCACCTTGCTACAGCCTCCTTTCAAATAGTTGTGAAGAGCCATAAGGTCCAGTTTATTGAGAAACACCTTTGTTTTGTGGCACTTCAAGTGGAAGGTGCCAGCTAAACAAGATAAACTTTCAATGTGTTTCATGAAAGCTGAGCACTCAAATTCCTTAAAGATGTTTCTGTGAGCTCAGTCAAGTCCTTTAAGCACTTGAAACGTAGCAGGATCTAAATTGTACAGATTAGAAACTAAGCTGTAGATTATTAATTACATTGTTCTGGAAATTCATCACACACTTGAAAGGCAATTTTTATAAGCTAACATCTGTCAGTAGCCTGTACCAGCAGTCTCTTTCACTCAGCAGAATCAAGAAGGATTTAAAGGATGGGAAGACAATTTTTTTCCCAGGGTTTTCTTGCTTGCCTTTCACTAACTGACAACAAAATCTGTAAAATGTTTTATCCTCCAAGAAATGTGTTGTGCTAATTTTAGACCAAAGACATTGTATATTGTGCTCACAAATCCTGTCGCAAAAATAATTGTTCAAACAGAAAAATTGGATAAATTAATGTTACAACAATGGCAAAATTTAAAGCAAACAGATTTAACAGGCTTTGCTTCTGAGATTGAAATATATAGTACAATAATGGAAGTTGTACTTGGCAAAGACTTTAAAAAATAAGCTGAATTGTCTCAGGCTCATTGTAGCTCTCTGCTGATTCTTCTGTGTGTAAAATATAATGTAATTTCAGAAGGATTTTACTTTTCTGGTGAGAATTTATTTTTTCTCAATCCGGATTATAAATGTTCAGCAGGTGGCACCAGCTGCCCGTGGCCAGTGCTGATCCAGAATGACACCAAGGTGTGCTCATGAGCCTGGTGTGAAAATCTGAGTGGTACCCAGAGCCAGGGAAGTGACAACTCAAAGGCCGCCTCCAGCAGCACTGGATAATGCCCTCCTCACTGTAGGGAGAGGTTTTTTCCTCTCTCTCATGCCATCATATCTTATGCTTGTATTCTTTCACGTTCTTGTGCCTCACCTCTGCAGTCACATAATTTGTGTGTATTCAAGGCACAGCTTTTCTCAGTGTTTTGCTAACCCTGCTGCCAGTGCCAGGGCAGTGTGGGATTTGCTGGCAGGAGGGGCAAGGCTGGGTAAAGGGCTCTGGACCACACCACACTCTTACCTCCTGTGGTGGACACTGCATCCTCCTGCACAGCCCGTGCATTAGTGACTCTGCTATGAAAGAACAAATGCATATGCGAAATAAATTGCTGTTACTGGCTTTGTTATCTTGCCAAAAGCCCCAGCTCTTCAGTGCCTCCCTACTGCCCGCTGTACAAAAGCAGTGAGGAGCCATCAGCCAGGCAGACTTGAGGCACAGTCTGGGGAGTGAGCACAGTGGAGCAGAGCCCTTAAAGCAAGGGTCATGTACTCCCAGACTGGCTTTGCACATATTCCCAATGAATGCCCAGGGCTTGCAGTCTTCTATCGCTGTTGTACACCAAACAACAACACAGACTAGAAGGCTAGAAAAACGACTCTTTATTTTTGAGATGTGACTCTCTTATATAGTATTTTACACAGACCAATTTGATTGGTGAAACAAAGGCAAACCTCTTCAATCACATTGGTTAAAACAGATGTTCATCAAGAAACCTCTCCTGTGGGAAAGAATGGATAAACATAGGTACAGTCACAAAAACATTCCTCTTGTTTACAGAAAATCACCCGGGAAAAGAATTCCCAGAAACCAAAACATCTCAGGCATTAAATCAGGGCTACGGTCATCTGCTTATGATTATTTTTCACAGGAGGAGAGATCCATTAACTTTACCAGTCCAGACCATATTTATAGATAATTCCAGTTAGTCCTAGATTTGTAATTTTTTATAACAATGTAATGATTCCCAAAACAGGACATATATACATAATTACTTTCATGACCAAATTACAAATGTCCAGCCAGAATAATATCTCTGGCTGAGCAATATAACCCAGACTCTTTTGAGCTGCCCAACTCATATTTAATTTCTGGACAGAACCAGCCAGATCTGTCTGGGGAAATGCACTCCAGATTTGCCTGAGCACAGCAGGAGTAGGTACAAGGCTTTTGCCCTATGATAGGCAGGGTTTGGATTCAGTTTTGATGGGTGAACACTGCACGGATAGAGAGAATGAAACCAGAGGAAGCTAAACAAAAATGCTTTGCCAAGTGACTGGGGAGTGTCAAAAAGGGCAATAGCTTTAATCAGTTCTTGGTACAGAAGTCAATCTGTTAATACAGGGAGTAAGGTTTTAGCCTTACGTAAGTGTTTCATATTTTGCTGTGAAGGCACAGAAAAAAGACATATTGCACCTCTAACATTTGCTAACATTAAAGAGGGAATTTCACAGTGGTCACAAACCCTGAAGCCACAAGAAAGTAAAGTTAGAAAGTTATCTTCAGTAAACCCTTTGATAGCTTGTTGGTATGTGCTTCAGTTGATTCTTCAGGTTAATTCCTCTGCATGTTCTCTGTAGTTAAAAAGCATTGGCAGTTTCTCATAACTCCCCACCTTTAAAATGTGTTGCCTTAGTTACCGTGGCCAGCTTGAGAGACAGCAAATTTAGTACTAATACATTTTCAAATCTCTGCAGTTTCTGTAAAATGTCTGTGTCATAATCAGCTACAAGATATACTTTTATCATAGTGTTGATGCCTAATCAAGTTAAGTAAGGAGAGAAGATTGTCACAGGCCAGAACAATAGCCTTGGGTCATTACCTTAGTGACTGTCCTGTGAATATTAGGTGAAACAGCTTGTGGAGTTCCCCTGTAACTGGAAATAAGGTTGGTCTCAAATGGCTAGGATGTCTGGTGCTTGGAAGCAACCTGCTGCAATCAAGGTCATACTTTCCCTGGGAGAAAATTCATAAGTCTTAAGTTGTCTTCTTGATTGGTGATTAAGTATTTCCTCTGGCACTTCAGAAAATCAGAGATTTATAACAAAATTAGTATTTTAAAGGTTATTTTTCAAAGAGTAACTACTATCCATGATAAACAGAGTTAACGGTGGTCTCAAAGGTTATTGATTTATCTTGGTTTCATCAGCACAGTATTTGGTTTGAGAATACCTCTCTGTGTAACCTGATGTGATAAAAGTAATTTTTAACTTCTACTCTTTTTCTTTAGTCCATCTTTTAAAATTTTAAGTAGGGTGAGCTAAAGTTTAATGATATTTTATATTATTTGTGTAATTGTTTAAAGTTCCTAAAACCCCTTTAATTACAGAAATACACTTTCTCTTGTCAAAGTAAGTGAGTTGGCAGTAAAGGAATAAGCAGTGCCTGAGAAAGTGTGGCTGTTTCCAAGCTCAGGATCTTAGGGGACAGTGGAGGAAGGAACTTAGAGTTCTGCTTTCCTGGAAGCATCTCCTTCTCTAAAGAGCAGCTGTGGACTATGCTGCAGGACTGGAAGTGCTCTGGTCATTTGTACAGAGGGAGTGCTTTTATTGTCCTTAAACCTCAGCCTAGATTGTTGTGATCAGCTGAGTGAAGAATAGGAAACCAAAAACTGTGGGTTTATTTATTTATGAAATTTAATTTATGAAATTAGCCAGTATGTATTTCATTGCAACCCCACTGTTTTTTCTGCTCAGTAAACTGACACTTGTTGATGCTTCTAAACTACATGGCACTCTGAGTTTGAGATAAATATCTCAAACTCAGAGTAATAATGTGAAGGAGGAAAACACTGACTCCAGCTTTTCGAGCTTCTCCTGGTAGCAAAAGCAACCTTCCAAGTCTTCAAATCACTAAAAGAGCCCACTTTTTCTTAGAAGCTTCTGTTTTTCTGAAAGGTGAGGTTGAGTCTATCCTTGTGAAGTTTCAGATGGCTGAAAAGACTTAATGTTTTACAAAGCTTTAAGTGACAGTGGGGAAAAATAAGCAGTAAGTGAGCCTCAGTCTTCGGTCACAGGACAAAACCAGGTTTTGTGCATGAAGATTTATCTCCTGATACATGTAATTGTGCAATTTGACCACTGTGGTTTTTTAATACATGGTATCAAGAGAGCAGGTACTACTTCAGCTTCTGGCAGTTTCTGGACTTTCCTTCACATCTTTACAAACAGAAATGCCCTCTGGGGTCAGCCCACTGGTCCACTTGCTCCCAGTGGTATCGCTGTTTACAGGGAGGGCATGAGCCCAAGCATTTCCTGCAGTTCTTCCTCCCCAGCCTCCGAAGCTCTTGTGTCTATGATGTTAGGGAATTCATTTATGGGCCCTTTCCTTGAGAATGTACCTAATCCCTTTTTGAACCTGTTAATACCATCTGCCTTGCAGCCTCTTGCAAGTTCCAGAGATTTATTGCCCAATGTGTACTGAAGTACTTCCTCAAGTGTGTTTTATAATGATTTATCTTTGCAACATGCCCAGGAAGAAGAGCATAGTCATCCTCATTTGACAGTAGGGAAAGATTAGCAGGGTTGTTTCCAAAAGCACCTGTTGATAGATATCTCATGCATGAGTTTCTCTAATGTGAGACATTTGAGTTTTCAGATGCCTGAACTGATTTCTAGCCCAGAGCAGTCATGTGCAATGATTAACAAACAGATGAGGATCATTTGTGTTGTTTGATTTACTGACTGACCCATAATTAAATACTAATTCCATAGCAAAGCAGAGACCCAACTTCATTCTCCCAGTCATGGTCAACTACTTTTTTCTTGGAGGTTTTTATCTGGCTCGTCTTTTGTTATCTTGTGCAGCCAATATCATAAAGGGGCCACAATAAATGCTGGCATTATTCACTGATGTTCCAGACTTATCCACAGAACAAAGAGTGGCATTTGCCTGATCCAGGGAAAGCTGCAGTGGAAAACACGATGTAGAACTGTACAATTACAGCCTGTCTGTTAAGGCATGTATATAAAGGTATAGAATTTATATCGCTAGCGGGGAAAGCATCTCAAAAAGTGTCTTTTAGACAACATGTCTTACAAGGAAGGGCTGAGGGAGCTGGGTTTACTGAGTCTAGAGGAGATTTAGGGGGGACCTAATCATCCTCTACAATTACCTGACAGGAAGCTGTAGTGAGGTGGGGGTCAGTCTCTTCTACTGTGCCTGCAGTGAGAAGCCCAGAGGACAATGGCCTCAAGCTGAGGCAGGTAAGATTCAGATTACACGTCAGAAAAATTTTTTCCCTGTGGTCTAGGGGTGAGAGTGCTGGACTGATGGCTGGACTTATTGATCTTAAACGTCCCCTCCAACCTTGATGATTCTATGATCCAATGACCCTATGATTATCAATGTTTCAGAATCTAAACTCCCACAACATCCCCACCAAAATCTGAAGAGGACGAGAGGCAAGCGCCGAAGAAGAGCGAAAGCAGCGAGTGCCCAGACCCAACAGGTGGTGCCTGCCGCACGCCATTGCACCTGCAGCCGTGCCGATGGGTCAGGGGGTGTCCGCACCGGGCGCCCCGGGGTGCCGGGCTGGCCGGGAGGGCGGTGCGGCGGGGCGGGGCCGGGCGGGCGGAGGAGCCGCG